>CAJHQQ010002397.1:0-65752 GCA_905132885.1 Moricandia moricandioides
GGACAGCTTTAGTAAGAGAGTCCTTAGAATCCCTTTAGAAACCCCATTAGAGGAAGCTTATTACACTGGCAGATTTTGGTTGTTCTTCAGAAAACCAAAGAGACTGATGAGGACATTGAAAGAGTGTTCAATCATCTGAAGGAGAAGATAAAGCAAAAGCTTAAGTTGAAGACGAGAAGCGACCCTGGGAAGTTTGTTGTTCCTTGCAAGATAAAGGGAGATAAATACCCTCATGCAGTCTGCGACACCGGTTCTTTAGTAAGCATTATGACAAGAACCATGGAAGAGGTGCTAAGCATAAAGGTTGAGCGTTCTAGTGATTCATTCACTTTTTTTTATTGCTCTAAGGTGAATTTAGAAGGCATAGTCAAAGACCTTCAAGTGCAAATCGGCGATGCCCTAATTCCTGTAGACTTTCATGTCTTGGACATCCAAGTGGAGCAGCATTCATCCCTGTTACTTGGAAGAGCTTTCATGGCCATGGTTGGAGAAGTGTGCGACATGAAGACAAAGAGGTTGTATCTATCTCTTATTGATCAAAACCACTACTATGAACCTGATCAAGCTAGAACCAAGACTTCTCTCATTGATTTGGTTCATGAACCATGATTTGTGGCCACATGTTTCTGTGATTTCTAGCAAGAGAATGACTCTGACGATGGAGCATTGATCGATAGCCAGCCCAATACATCGATCGACGACAACCCAAACCTAGGGCATGATACGGACAACCTAGATTATGATGAATCTTATCTAGAAAATGAAGCAAGCGAGTACCGTGCTCATTTACTATAGGAAGCTGGAAATTTCAGAGGATTAAATGAAACCTGGATCGTGATATCGTTTGACGATGGCCCTCTACCATCGATCAATGCTAATCAAGCAAAAGGGTATGAATCCTAAAAGGATCCATCTAGAAGAAGATTTTGTTGGGAAACCAGATATGAGTATGGAGTTTATAGAGATGAAAATGGAAATGCACTAGCTATAGATTGCATAATCTCATCAACATGTCATAGGAAGAAATCATAGACATTCTTCAGAGAGCAGCCATCATTGGACACATTTGAATTTTTTTTTAGGTATGCAGAGGATTTTGATCGTACCATGCTAGAAACAGAAACATAAAGTAGAGCAGAAGTATATGACTTGGTACCAGGCATCTATAGAGCCCAGGATATGTTGATGGATGATTAATACAAGAGCATTGATGATATCTATTACCCATTCAACAACAGTATTAGCTGGTTAACTATGTGCATGGAGGAAATGAAGCAAAAGATGAACTCTACTCATCATATGATTCAGAGACAGCACTCGAATGGAGCAGAAGAAGCACCACTGATTGACAGACGAGCTCGACCATCGATTGACACTTCACATGGACCATTTAGACAGACTCTGGTAACCGAGAAGATGCTAGAAGATAAACTTGGTGGAGTTTAATGTGTCTCAAGACATGATGATGGAAGATATCTCCAGGAGATTGGATGACATATCCGTACCCACATATAGCAGGATTGGCTGGTTACACAAACGCATTGATAACCTTCAAAAGAGGATGAGTCAAATTAAGATCACCAAGGAGAACATGGACAGCCAAAGAACCAGAGGTGAAGAAGCCATAAGAACCTTCGTTGGTAACTGGTTCTAGATGAGCAAAGAGGATGTGGACATTTGTTTTCCAACAAGTGATATTCTACACCCATCTTATTCCAAACAATGGTAAACGTCAAGCTATAGATTATAAACAAGCACTGAATGGGAGGCAAACCATTATTAGGTATGTTCTAAATTTATTTTCATGATTTTACTAATTTTACTAATTTTCGTATTTTTCTTTATTTGCAGTACATAAAAATAGGAAGATCGAGAAACAAGCCATCAGATGACGACGGAGCACAACAATCAGCCGATTCCCGCTCACCATAGGTCGACATCATTACATCACCATCGATCAACACTCGTAACAGAGTCTGATATTTTTATAATCCTTATTACTTTTACATATGTTTTAATTTTTCCCAACCTAACCAAGACAAGATAACACTGGGGCAATGTTATTTAAGTCTAGAGTAAGTTTACTGATACTGCTTTCTCTTTTGATTTTTATTCTTATGTGTTTTATTCAATTTTTTTGAGTCAAGAAAGGGACTATGATCATATTTAAAATTTTACTTCTTATTTAACACGATGGACTGTATCATCATCACTGATTCATTAACTTATAAAACAACGAATATAAAGAGATTCAGAGAAAAGAGAAAGAAGGAAGAAAGGGATAAGAGAAGACTGCATGTGTGTTCAGATACTTGCACGGGCAAGAGTCCATGTGTCTTTTGATCGATACTCCCAAGAGAAAGCTTGCACTTTTATTTTATGCAAGCAATGAGGTTAGTAGAGGGGTGAGTCAAGCTAGTATTTGCTGAGTTGTTGGTATAATGGATTTAGTTGCTACATTAGGATAAAGTATATAAAGTTTCTCTAAAATTGACACTTGTTTGATGTGGTTGCAACATAGTAAATAGTGATACTGATATGCTAGAGATTTTGTGAGTCCATGTGTTTTCAAACCTCTTTCACAATTTTACCCTTGTTTCGCTTGAGGACAAGCGAAAAGTTAAGTCTATGGGAGTTAATAGGTCCTAATATTTACATGTTTTAGACCATACTATTGGTCTTATTTGGAGTCCGTTATGTGTGTCTAGGATACGTTTTGGAGTCTTTTCAGGTCCAGTTACAGTTTGGACCAATATAGAGATTATGAGGCTTTCTGGAGCTCAGAGAGAGAGGAACCCTGTAGCTTGTCAAATTCAGCAAAGAACAAGTCGAGACAGAGCATTGTGTCGATCGACGACGGACACTTGCCGTCAATCGACGGTCGATGCACAATAGCCCAGTTCACAAATTACCCGCCTTGAAACCCAAGAGTCTCATAAATTACAAGATTTTCCATGGACGAGTTTTCCCTAGTTTATATTGTTTTCGCCTGTTTTTTATGCAAAGAGAGACCTTTTAGGGAGACCTTTTTTAGAGAGACTTTTACAAGCTTTGATACTTTTCGTACCAAACATAGTAGTTTGCAGTTTTTTTGGTAGAAGATAAAGACTTTCTGGAGATTTTTATTGGAACCCCACTTTCTATCCCTATTCTTTATCTTATGATTATGTTCTGCTTAGATATGTCTTAGTAGTCACCTTGTTAGATTATGGGTTTATTAAATTTTTTATGGATTAGCCAAAAATAGAATTGCTATGGTGATTATTAGATTTATGATCAGAATTGTGCTTATTGCTTATGTTCTTGAGTAGCTAACTAGAACTATGATCTTAGGATAGCTGATAATGCGAGAGTAGCATCTTTACCTAAACAAGTCTTGTTGAGCTTAAATTACTATGTACAATCGAGAGAATGGCATAGTAATTCTAAGTGAATGAATTGAATCTGGTTGTTTAATGCTTGACTAAGAAAGTCATCAATCGATGTCGTTTACATACCATCGATCGACGGTCATTCGGAATTTGCACACGAAAGTTGTTGACTCTGAGAGTGGACATAGGATAGATATAACTTAACATCTTTATTAATTGAATTTGTGTTCTATGATTGAAAACTCCTTGGCTTTTATCTATTATAATTCACTACTTGAAAACCCTAGATCTAACTATTTTCCTTACTTATTTACAAACCAACTATTTTATTGTTACTTATTCTAATGTCTTATTAATTGCCTACCATAACTAAGTCGATAATGATATCTATTATGTGCCCTCACTCTTTGTGGATTCAATCCCTAAGTACTAAAGCTAAACCTTTTATTTGAGAGAGTAATCAATAGCTATAGGGTAATTGTAGCATGTATCACTTAACCTTACGATCAATCTCAGATCCTGAAACCACACACATCATCATCATATATCCATAGTTACGATAACCTAGTTAAAAATTCTAAATATGCATGGTTCGATTACCTATTCCATTCATAAACCTGTATCATTTCTATCATATAATAATATGCTATACTTAGATCACCATCTAAGGCAACCACCTAGAATAAGAGACATGATTGTATTGGCCAAGGTTTGATCTAACCACACGATCCAAAACTGAGGACAATCAGACATTCTCTAGGTTTGGCCGAAGGCCAAGGACCATATTCTGGTTTGGCCCAAGCCTTAACCCATCATAACCGCCCTAAGGAAATTCAAACCTGATCGCTTATAAGATGAAGAAAATGGCGAGCAAGCAATAAGAATAGATGGAGGTGATCCGATCAACACACGGCCAAGGAACTAACCGAAAATGGTCGATTGTCCTAGGTGAGTACCAACCAATCACACCACTAACCTTGGCCATGCACTTAGGTGTGCCAACATCTTTCTCCCTGCCTCTGATCTCCATTCTGAACTGATCACCTTCCAACAAGAACACTCTCAGCAGGATGAATGATAAGTGCTCAAGTTACCCTGAAGCTACTAACTACTCTCCCAAATATGAGGTTCAATTGTAGTACTTAAGAATCAAATTCATAGAGAGCAAGGACACACAATAGATTTGATAATCAACTTAGATATGGTAGGCAATTAATAAGACTTTAGAAATAATTAATAAGAAACATAGTTGGTTTGTAAACAAGTAAGGAAAATAGCTAGATCTTGGGTTTTCAGGTAGAGAATTATGGTGGATAGACGCCAAGGGGTTTCCAATCTTAGGTGCAAAATTTCCACTTCTCGGAGTAAACTAACATCCGGTTTAAATTAGAAACCGGTCACCAAGACCCAAATCAAAATAAAACTGGAACCATATCAAGACAAGATCAAACCGGGTTCCAAAGGTTTTCAAGCCCTTCCAAAGAAACACAGTCTTGTTGACATTGCAGTGTTTATTGTTCTAGCAGGGTATAAATATGATAAACAATTAACTATCACATTAACCCTTAATCCTAACACCCAAAAAAATACTATTGCAAAGAAAGATCAAGTGTAGTACTTAGGGATCAAATCCATAGAGAACAATAGCAAATAATAATTTTTTTATTTCTAAAGGTTAAGCTAGTTGATTATATATATTGGTAACAAGTAATCAGTCTACGGAAATATTCCTTATTGGAAGGTGTAGATGCAATATGAAAATATGCTAATAGTATGAATATGGAATTATGCTAATAATTTAAATATGAAAATATGCTACTAAACTAACTAGATGCAAATGTAAATATGATATATCTAGGGTTTCAAGCCAATGAATTAAAGGGACTAAGAAGCACAGATATGTAAATATTCTAGAACTCAAATATTAACTATTTTGACTTTTTTAACTCCAACTCTCGTATACGAGCAAAAGGAAAGACCATCGATCGATGGCTAAAGCTATGTGTCAATCGACGGTGAAATCAGAAGGAAGTGTGAATGTGATTTGATATGTTCACCAAGCTAATTAGACCAGCTCTTGCATGTGCCTAACAACCTAGTTCAATGGAGTCTATTCTGGCATAGAACCTACTCTTTTAGTCGTCCATGTCCTACTTTCGAGATCCTAGTTAGTTACTCTAGAATGCAAGCATTAAGCACAACTCAATTTATGGATATTAACTTAAAATAGCAATTCTACTTTTGGGCTAATCCATGATTGCTATCATTCAACCATAAATATAGTTGATAACTACTAAGACATAATCAAAGTAAGAATAATAATATGAATATAATGCATAGATAAAATAATGGGTTTCAATACAAATCTCCCTAAGGATTTATGAATCTTCTCCCCTAATAGAATACTAAAAACTCTAGAACCTCGCACCGTACGTCGCTTGTGTCAATAGTGTCGTACATAAAGTATAAATATAAAACCCTGAAATCTAGTTTAAAACTCATCCAGGGAAAATCTTTTAATCTTATGTCTTGTCTTTAACTTTGGTTTGAAATCGGTTGTCTGCGATTTGGTCATCGGCCGATTTCAAATGTTCAGCATCGATCAATCTTGTTCATGTAACATCGGTCGATGCCAAGGTAGTGTTGTCGATCGACAGCAGTCTTGTACTTTGACTATCTCAGTGATCATCTACGGATTATTCCTCTAAATGCTCCAAAAGCTCCAAGTATCTCCATATATCTCCAAAATGTACCTGGACATGTAAATACCTTAAAACATAGCCTAGACACACATAATATACCTTAAATATAGCCTATAACATGGCTTGAAACTGGTAATAAATAGGCTATATCCACTTCCAAAAACTTAACATTTTGCTTGTCCTCATGCAAACAAGCCTGCGAAAGAGGTTTTGAAAACAAAGACTCACATAATATCTAGGTATAACTGTCAACTTAATTTATTGCAGTCACATCTTATCAAGTTAATTACAGAGAAAATTTATATACTCTATCGTAGTATAGCAACCAAATCTATTCTACCAACAACTTAGCGAATACTAGTCTAACTCGCCCCTCTACTGATTTCATTTCTTTGCATAAAATAAAAGTGCAGGCTTTACCTTGGGAGTATGGATCAAAGGATATATGGACTCTTACCTCTGTATGTATTTGAACACATAGGTAGTCTTCTCTAATTCCTTTCCTCTCTCTCTTCTCAATTCTTCTTTCTTTTGAGGATATCATTTTATTTTTTAATTGACTGAGATATTTGGACAGATTTCTATGAATCAAGCCCTAATGATTTTTGCCAGCAGATCCCGTTCACTTCTTTTTCACCTTTATCTCTTTCTAGGATCATATGAATCAAGTTTTAATGGTCGTAGCCACCAAATCCTGTTCGACTCCTTTTTTATCTAAAGGGGGGGAGATAGGGGAATAAGAAGTACATAGACTTTTACCTTCCAGACTTGCAGAAGGAATCCGATCCAGTGTATACCAAATCCCAAAGCAAGCAAATAATGTCATGATTAGTGTTGGAAATCATCTTTGGTTCCTTCAAACTTTCTAAGAAAGTGTGACATAGTGGCAGGATGATTCAATTTGGTATCTCTAGCAATAACTACAAACAAGCTTCTAAGAATGATGTTAAAGTGTGGTTAGTCAATAATAAATTTTTTAGTCCTCTTCTTGACTCAAGAAAATATTTTGAAAAACTTATATATAGATAGTAAATAAAACTCAAAACAATAAAATAACATTAGCGAACCTCCCCGAGACTTAAATTACACTGCCCCTAGTGTAATCTGCCCTAGATTGGTTATCAAAAATCAAATCATAAGTAAATAGCTTAAGTATAGAACTCGATATCTCTCTATGTAAGAGAGTGTTGATCGATGGTAGGCGGGTTTTGTCAATCGATGGTCGCGATCCATTGTCTACCTATTGTGCCTCTATGGTGTTGATCGATGGTAGTATAAATAGTTTGTAGAAATAAAATAAAACTCAAAATAAATAGTAGTATAAGTAAAAACTAAGTGAAACTTACTAAACAGTGGGTTGCCTTCCACTTTGCGCTTGGTTATAGTCTTCACTCGACGTATTGAACTTTCTAACTAGAATGGAGGTGGATCAACACTTGGAAACACAAGTGTCTACATCTTCTTTTCTCTTCTGAAACCATATAACAACGAAGTTTCTCAATTCTTCATCTCCTTTGGCTTTGTCATTCTTTATGATCTCCTTAGTAACCTCCTCTGAATGCATTCTCCTTTGTAGATTCACAATATCGCGCTGTGATATATCCTCCAATTTCTGAGAAATATCTTCTTTCATCATGCTCTGAGAAAAAAAATCTCATTGAACCCATCTTCTAATTGTTTTTCTGCTGCATAGTTCTTTCTGTCGAAATTAGTATCGATCGATGGCATGATGCTGCCGCCGATCGTTGTCACTTTATCTGGTCCACTCGCATGCTTTCTTTGAACAATATCCAAATCGTGCATCATCCCGTCCATGCATGTCGTCAAACCGATGAGGCACTTGTCTAAAGGATAGTAGACATCATCAAGCCTCCTGTAGAAATCTTCTAATGACATCTCTTGAGCTTTGTAGATCTCATTCACAAGATTGTTAATATGTGCTATGATGTATGTTTCTTGATTCTTCCTGGACATAGCGATCTTTGCTGCATATTCAGGTAAACATATATAACTTTACTCAAACATAGTAGCTCTCTCTAGAACTGTCCTAATATCTTCTTCTTGCACATTCGCAATTCTTCCGTCTATAGCTCATGCATTACAATTCTCATCTTTGTAGATGCCATAGTCATCTTTATTTTTCTAAAATAAAATTCTTATGCCATTAGCATCATAAGCTCTCGTTCCATACTCTACGCGACCGTCTATCAATAGGGGATTTATCCAACTGATCGGTTCTAGAGTTTCTGAACTAAAGGGGTTAGATGTACATAACTCATTGACTCCTGGAATGGTGGTATCGATCGATGCATGCTTCTTGTTGTCAATCGATGTTTGATTTTGGATGGGCTTGTGCTTCTGCTCCTTGCTGTCGATCGATGCCAGTACTTGTGCATCACTCGATGGTTGTTATTGTTGTCCAAATAAATTTCCTGATCAATTAGCCATAACAAGGGCGTCTGCTACATCCTCCTTAGGTAGATTGAGAATTCTCCCATAAAGATCTCGTGCACGTCATTTTGTATCTCTGAAAATTCCAAACTCATCTGGTTTGAGATAACCATCTTTTGTATCTTCTGCTCCAAGTAATTGTGTTGGTATTCGTTTGATGTTGTTCGATGGCCAAGATATGCCAACTATCGACTATCGTTTGATGACCGTCGATAGATGCTCGATAATCATACTGGTGGGCAAAAAGGTTCCAAGCTCCATTAGCCATGGCAAGTATATCTGCCACATCTTCCTTCGTGACATGTAGAATTCTGCCATCCAAATTTCTTGCATTACCATCTAGATCTCTCATAATAGTGAACTCATCTGGTTGTAGATAACCATATTCCCTTTCGCGTTCTGCAGTTGAATCTTGTTCGGTTTCCGCTTCATTCTCGGTTTCGATTAAGAGTGTATGGTTATCGTCGATCAATGTTGGTTTCCCAGGTTGATAGGAAACATGAAAAACACCTGCCTCTTCCATAGCAATCCCTCGGTATTCAATTGTTTCTTTGTCTTTGTAGTCTTTGTCGTACTTGATGTAGGACGTTGTAATTGAAATCGCCATGGTAGGTGTTGAATTGTTCGGATGTTTGAGTGTTGATCGATTCTATAGGGTGGGTGTCGATCGATTGTTGAACTGTAAGGTCGTCGATCGATGGGTTGGGTTGGGTATCGATCAATGCTCCTTCTTCCAATTCCTCACCGAACTCGTAATCGCAGAAGCATGTGGCCTCAAGCTCTACATCATTGCACAATTCGATCAGGGTAGCCTTATTCTTATTCTTGGTAGATCATAAAAAAAATTTTGATCAATTCGAGATAGATACAACCTGTTGAACTTCATATCGCATATGGCTCCCACAGTAGCCATGAATGCTCTCCCAAGTAGTAGAGAAGAGTTCCAATCTATCATGATGTTTATCACATGAAAGTCTGTTGGAACTAAGGTATTGTTGATCTACACTATAACATTTTTTACCATCCTTCCTGAGTTCATTCTTGAGCAGTCTACGAATGTAAAAGAATCGTTGGAGGGTTCAACTTTCAGGTTCAGCTCCTCTGCAATAAGCCTTGGCATAATGCTCACTGAAGATCCAGTATCACAAAGGGCGTTGGGATACTTTTTTCCTTTGATGAAGCATGGAACCACAAATTTTCCAGGATCACTTTTCTTCTTCAGACATGCCCTCTGCTTCATCTTCTCTCTGAGGTGATTGAACACTATCTCCACATCATCATCTTTCTCCCTTATTTCCCTGAAAAACATCCACAATTTGTGAGTATAATAAGCTTCCTCAAAAGAAATATCTAGAGGAATTTTAAAAACTCTTTTAGCAAAAATATTTATCTCGTTTCATTGGCTTCTCTACGTTGATGTTTGTTATCTTTTGCCTCCTCTTTGAGTGTCCTTCATCTTCTCTATCAGTATCCATAGCTTCAGATGTGTCTGTATTCTGTTCTGAAATTCTCACGTTCGGACATACAATCAAACTCACATTAAGGTTCGGTAGTCGAACTGGGTTTCTCTCCTGTCGATCGATGCTAAGTGTGTATTTTCGATCGATTTCATGAGAACGGTGGCGATTGATGTTAGTCGATTCACCCGAAGCCACTGATTCTGTAGGTTTCACCGTTAATCGATTCTCTCTGGTTGGTGTCGATTCATCCGAATGAGAAGTGTCGAATGATGTGGAATTTTCCACACGAAAATGGCTATCTTGGGGCTTCTCTCTCTTGACTTCCTACCAGAAATAATCATCAATCAATGCATTGACGTGGTGCCTTTGTCCAGCCTTAATTTTCTCCTTAATCAAACTCGCATGCCTCTTGATGGTCTCACTTGTTTGCATTACTTGATTCTCCATATTTTTACATGAGTGCTGAGGTTTTTGAACATGGTATTGAGGTTGAGGTACATACCATCTATCTTTCCATTGAAATCCACACTCATCTTTTATTGTCCCTCTAAAACTCTATCAACCATTGCTTTAATCTTGCTTTCCTGACCTTCAGCAAAAGGATTCAGGTGAGATGCTGTCGATCGATGCTAATTGATCAATGTCGGTCGATGCTAGAGTTCTAATGTCAGTCGATGCTGTCCGTAAAGAAGTGTCGGTCGACGATGAGTGTATGTCGTCGATCGATGCTTGTCGTCTTTCTTTGCGAATCGTACATTTGAGTTTCTGTGGGCTGAGAATAGTATTTTTGTCCTTTATTGCTCCTGATACTCCTTTGTATGCACCTGAAAAAACAAATAAAAAATAAAAATCAGTAACTTGACAGTAAAAACAAACCTAGACTAAACCCTAGAAATTAAATCTAACGGCGATCAATGTTCTCCGGTAACAACGCCAATTTTGACATGGGTGTGTTTATTGTTCTAATATATCCTAAACAATTAACTATCAAATTAACACTTAATCCAAACACACAAAACAATACTCTTGCCAAGAGAGATAAGGTGTAGTACTTAGAGATCGAATTCATAGAGAACAATGGCACACAATAAATTTCTTATTTCTAAAGGTTAAGCTAGGTGCTTATATATATTAGTAACAAGTAATTAGTCTAAAGAAATATTCCGTATTGGAAGGTGTAGATGCAATGAAAATATGCTAACAACATAAATATGGATTTATGCTAATAATGTAAATATGGAAATGTACTAAATGAACTAGAGGCAAATATAAATATGCTAGATTTAGGGTTTCAAGCTCAATGAATTATACGGAATAAGAAGCAAGGATATGTAAATAATTTAAAATTTAAATATTAGCTATTCTGACCCTTTTAACTCCAACTCTCATATGCGAGCAAAAGGAAAGACCATCGATCGACGACTAAGGCTTGATATCGATCGACATTGAAATCAGAAGGAAGTGTGAACGAGATTTGATATGTTCACCAAGCTAATTAGTCTAGCGCTCGTATGTGCCTAACAACCTAGTTTATTCTGGCATAGAACCTACTCTCGTAGTTGTCCATGTCGTACTTTTGTGATCCTAGTTAGCTACTCTAGAATGCAAGCATTAAGCACAACTTAATTGATGGACATTAACTTAACCTAGCAATTCTACTTTTGGGCTAATCCATGATTACTATCATTCAACCCTAAATCTAGTTGATAACTACTCAGACATAATCAAAGTAAGAATAATAATCTGAACATAATGCATAGATAAAATATTGGGGTTCCAATACAAATCTCCCTAAGAATTTATGAATCTTCTCTCCTAATAGAATACTAAAAACTCTTGAACCTCGCACCATACGTCGCTTGCGTCACTGGTGTCATACATAAAGTAACAATATAAAACCCTAAAATCTAGGTCAAAACTTGTTTAGGGGCACACTTGTAATTTAGTTTCTTGTCTCTAACTTGGGCTTGAAAATGGTTGTCTGCGAATTGGTCATCAATTGATGTCAAGTGTTCAGCATCGATCGATCTTAGTCATGTAACATTGGTTGACGCCAAGGTAGTGTCGTCGATCGACGACAATCTTGTACTTCCACTCTCTCAATGATCAGCTACGGATTATTCTCCTCTAAATGCTCCAAAAGCTCCAAGTATCTCCATATATCTCCAAAATGTACATGGACCTGTAAAGACCTTAAAACATAACCTATACACACCTAATAGACCCTAAATAGAGCCTATAACATGTCCTGAAACCCACAATCAATTTTTTTCCTTACCAGGCGGTCCAAATTCAGATTCAAAATAATATATACCCCATCTGGGTTCAAACTGATTGTCCAAATCTAGTGTATTGCTTACGAAAGTCGTTATTCTTTATATGGTCTTTCGTTTTTGAGCAATTTTTTTTTGTAAAATATACATAACCAGAGCATTGAACCCTGGTGTCTTAACAAGTTCGAGGTGTCATTGTGAAGCGAGTCATCTCCTTTCATACCCCCATATCTCATAGAGAAATCTTCACAAGAGTCATCTTATTTTAATTTTGAAAGGACAAACAAGTAATTAACTTAATTATATATGACATATGGGAGCATGGAACAAGATGACTCTTGTGAAGCTAAATAATGAGATAATTAAAATGATTAGATTTTATTTTATTTTATTTTAACCTATTTTTCTTTTTTATTAGGATTAGCTCGTGTGCAACAACCAGAGCTGGTTTGGGTACAAGTATAGCTGGCTCCGGGTACAAATATCTGAAACATGTGAAGTTCAAAAAGAACATCTGAAATTCGTGTTAAAGTCGTAAAAAAAACATGTGCTAACGGAACACATATTGAAAATTAGAAAACGAATTTATGATGTCTCTATCGAAATGAGTTTATTTTTGATTGGTGTTTGATCTGAAATCGAGATGTACTAGAAGTAACTTCTAGATAGATTTTGACAGCAGAGATTGTTGGAATGGTGTGAGCCCATGTCCAACTCTTTATTGTCCAATTAGTACGATATTGTCCATTTTGGGCCTAAGAAACAAGCCCGCATGGAATTATTTTTTGGATTCCTTCCCAAAAGTCCTTGTACTAATTAGAGTTGGACTTCTCTTTATATATTAGACACTTCTTGTCTAAACTTCCAATGTGGGACTTTGTTTGATATCTCACATTCTCCCCCTCAAACTAAGGACCACACTCATCTCGTGTGTTTCTCCTTTTGCGGATCATCTTGGCACCATCTTGTACCAATAATCGCAATGCTTCCTTTGAGAATGTTTATCTCACAACATCACATGTTTCATGATCTTCTGACTAGTTTCTGCCACATACCTCCTCTTCCGACTTGAAGGGTCTCATTCCTACTTGAAGGGTATTTTGGTCTTCTTGCAGATCGTCGTCAAATCGCTCTGATACCAATGGTTTGAACTCGACAAATGAGAGTAAAAGAAGTTTTCTAGATTATAGTTAAATTCTGTGAAGGGCTACCTACGTACCCTTGAATAAAGATTAAGCTAACCGTACTTCATAACGAAAGGGATACAAGTACCTAGATGAGGGTACGTGCCTATGTGATTCTCTTTAGAAGTATTCTCTCTAGAAATTATGGTAGATCTCTCCAAAAAGTCATCCACGGTCCTTTTATAAAGAGGGTGTGCTTTCTTGTATATAGAAAGATAAGGTCTAAGGTTTTTTAGTGACCTTTTTTAGATTGGCTGAGTTCATTGTCTAATAAGCCTTGTTGAAGGAAAAAGTCCATCTCCTACGATAAGTCCCCCCTAGTTCATTAAGATAGATGAAATTGATCTCTGCCAATTATAAGAAGAGGGTTTATAAGAGAATGGACTCAGCGCCTTTATACCTACGACTCTTAAGCGAGTCGTACTCTTACTAGGCGAGTTGACTGTGAACTCATGCCTACAGACCGTAGCTCGGCGAATAACTCGTGTCTAAGAGTCATAATTAAGCTAATAATATGTGCCTAGTGAAAGGTGAGTTTACCAAACTCATACTCAGTAAAAGACGAGTTGAGTGTAAACTCATGTCTAGTAAAAGATGAGTTGAATGTAAACTCAAGCATAGTAAAAGACAAGTTTACTTAACTTATTCTTACTAATAGATGAATTCACCTCGAACTCGTACCTAGTAAAAGACAAATTTACTGTAAACTCATTCATAAGAAAAGGTAAGTTGTACACATGCCTCGGCGTACATAGGCAAATGCTGAAATGCAATGAAGTTTTTTTTTTTATGTGACAAGCAACGAATGCAGCTGTCATTCATTCGCGATGAGCAAAAGTGACTAGCAACGGATGTGGCCATCATTTATTGTAAACTCAGTGTTTGCAAGCTCCACGAACAAAGCTGACTGCTTGACCGATTGGCGCTTCTCTTTCTTTTTTTGATGTTGCGATGCTCGGCTTGCATGCATGACCTAGTTTTAATTCAATCTCGCCGTCTTGTTGACGAGTTAGTGAACCGAACGTTTTAATAGCATGCAATGCATACATTGTTTTATGCCGAGCAAGTTTGTTGCCGACCAAAAGTCTGGACCGTCACGTAAAGCTATCATTTGCTCGTGGTATTGGGCTTCAGCTTTTTTTTTTGCTTCTTCTTTTGAGTGAGGCCCAAGCAATTGTCTTTTGATACGGACGGACTTGTTCTTTTAGTTACCAAGTTAATGAGTTGTCGAGCAAGTTCTTGTCAACATAAAAAGACGTGACCCCTCTTTTTGAGCTGAGATGTGGAGTTGTATTTGGACGAGCTCAAGACCGGCGAGCTTGTTTTGAAGACAACGCAAGTGCTTTGTGAAGAGCTAGGTGTGGCGTGTTGCCGATGTACACAAAAGGTGAGAGTTCAAGACACGGTTGCACCTTTCATGAGATCTCGTTGTTGCTCGGTTGAAAGCACTTTCATGGTACTCCCAATGTTGTGACCTCTAGTACAAGCTGTGACTCGGCCATATTGGAAGCAGGAGCTAAGCTCGGCGAGCTCAATATTACGAGCTATTACGTCTCCATTGCTCTCACAAGTAACAGAGGTTTATGGTTTTTTCTCGTCATGAAAACTTTTTCCTCTTTTTTTTTTGTAGGAATGGACGAGATGCCAAGCAGCTTGTTGACGAGCTGTTGGTGACAGAGGTTGCTGAGCAACACTTGTTGAGGTGCTAAGTAAGTGATTTTGATATCATGCTTAGTTAGTGCTTGAACTAACGAGCTAAAGCTATGATAGTCAAGGCTCTTAACCTTGTGGTCGTGGGTTCGAGCTCCACGGTGGATGTCAATTGTTTGAATTGAGTTCGATCGGAAATGAGTAAAGGAGATGATGTGCCCTAAATCAGCAGCAGAAACAAATCAAGAAAGTTTGGCTTTTGGCTTGAGTTTTAAACGAGATGGGCTTGACGATTTATGAAAATATGTTTATGAACATGCTTCAGCCCAAAGAAAGGAAGGCCCAACAAGATACGAAAAGGTATGGTCAAATAATATATCAATCTGACGGCAATCCAGAGCCCGTCGACCATGCAAAAAGACGAGATCAGCCGAAGAGTTTTGCAACCACAAATTCCCATTTTCGGTCAAAAGTCTTGGTCTTTGGTCTTTGTTCTTTGTCAAGTTTTAATATTTATGAGTTTTCAAGTTTTTAGATGTTGACTAAACATTTTGTATTCTTTGCCTATTATATAAAGGCTTTTTCATCAATGAAATAAAATAAGTTTTAGTGATTATTTTTTGGAACCTTGAGAGGGAATCTCACTTTTTCAATGGTGTGTAATATCCATTGATCTCATTTGTTTCTTGGTGTGGTTAACTCCAAGTTACACATCTCTTGTTCTTGGTGTGGTTAGCTCCAAGCAACTCCTCTAATTCGTTGGACTTGTGCGTTATATCAAGCAACGATTGGAAACCCTTCTTTTGTTGGACCGGTGCGTCACATCCGGCAACGATTGAAGTCTGGTAGTATCATTGGGCCTTCCGCAACCCTTTGTGTCACCATTCATCCCATCCAGTTCTCCTTTTGGAGTTCATATCCATTTCAGTCCGTTTGAGTGATCCTGTCCGAATCTAGGACGTATCAAGTGGTATCAGTGCCACTCAACCGGTACTATCTATTCATTTTTCTCATCTTTCCATCTTCTTCATCCATCTTCTACTTTTCATCTTCTATAAAAAAAAAAGAGTTCTACGAAAAGCCAAGAGATCATTCTATCTGAAGCTAAACAAAGACAGATTTGAGGGCAAATTTTTTTAAAGAAGGAGGGAATGATGTGCCCTAAATCAGCAGCATAAACAAATCAAGAAAGTTTGGCTTTTGGGCTTGAGTTTTAAACGAGATGGGCTTGATAATTTATGAAAATATGTTTATGAACATGCTTCAGCCCAAAGAAAGGAAGGCCCAACAAAAAACGAAAAAGTATGGTCAAATAATATATCAATCTGACGGCAATCCAGAGCCCGTCGACCATGCAAAAAGACGAGATCAGCCGAAGAGTTTAGCGACCACAAATTCCCATTTTCGATCAAAAGTCTTGGTCTTTGGTCTTTGGTCTTTGTTCTTTTTCAAGTTTTAATATTTATGAGTTTTCAAGTTTTTAGATGTTGACTAAACCTTTTGTATTCTTTGCCTATTATATAAAGGCTATTTGATCAATGAAATAAAATAAGTTTTAGTGATTATTTTTTGGAACCTTGAGAGGGAATTTCACTTTTTCAATGGTGTGTAATATCCATTGATCTCATTTGTTTCTTGGTGTGGTTAACTCCAAGTTACACATCTCTTGTTCTTGGTGTGGTTAGCTCCAAGCAACTCCTCTAATTTGTTGGACTTGTGCGTTATATCAAGCAACGATTGAAAACCCTTCTTTTGTTGGACCGGTGCGTCACATCCGGCAACGATTGAAGTCTGGTAGTATCATTGGGCCTTCCGCAACCCTTTGTGTCACCATTCATCCCATCCAGTTCTCCTTTTGGAGTTCATATCCATTTCAGTCCGTTTGAGTGATCATGTCCGAATCTAGGACGTATCAAGTGGTATCAGAGCCACTCAACCGGTACTATCTATTCATTTTTCTCATCTTTCCATCTTCTTCATCCATCTTCTATTTTCATCTTCTATAAAAAAAAGAGTTCTACGAAAAGCCAAGAGATCATTCTATCTGAAGCTAAATAAAGACAGATTTGAGGGCAAATTTTTTTAAAGGAGGGAATGATGTGCCCTAAATCAGCAGCAGAAACAAATCAAGAAAGTTTGTTTTTGGGCTTGAGTTTTAAACGAGATGGGCTTGACGATTTATGAAAATATGTTTATGAACATGCTTCAGCCCAAAGTAAGAAAGGCCCAACAAGAAACGAAAAGGTATGGTCAAATAATATATCAATCTGACGGCAATCCAGAGCCCGACGACCATGAAAAAGGACGAGATCAGTCGAAGAGTTTTGCGACCACAAATGCCCATTTTCGATCAAAAGTCTTGGTCTTTGGTCTTTGGTCTTTGTTCTTTGTCAAGTTTTAATATTTATGAGTTTTCAAGTTTTTAGATGTTGACTAAACCTTTTGTATTCTTTGCCTATTATATAAAGGCTATTTGATCGATGAAATAAAATAAGTTTTAGTGATTATTTTTGGAACCTTGAGAGGGAATCTCACTTTTTCAATGGTGTATAATATCCATTGATCTCATTTGTTTCTTGGTGTGATGAGCTCCAAGTTAGACTTCTCTTGTTCTTGGTGTGGTTAGCTCCAAGCAACTCCTCTAATTCGTTGGACTTGTGCGTCATATCAAGCAACGATTGGAAATCCTTCTTTTGTTGGACCGGTGCGTCACATCCGGAAACGATTGAAGTCTGGTAGTATCATTGGGCCTTCCGCAACCCTTTGTGTCACCATTCATCCCATCCAGTTCTCCTTTTGGAGTTAATATCAATTTCAGTCCGTTTGAGTGATCCTGTCCGAATCTAGGACGTATCAGGAGACGAAACTCTTTTGTGGATTAGTTCGAAGAAATTTTAGTAGATCAGAAAGTTTAATCGGTTACAAATAAGAAAATGAACGGAGGAAATGGACCGGTGCTCGGAGAACTAGGCGGAAAAATATAAGTTGGCGAGAATACAAAAAAAGTAAAACCCTAGTTTTTAACCGCCAAGTGTGTGTATGTTCGATTCCCTTTATGTTGGTTTCCCTTCTCCTTAAATTGACAAACATGTTCTCATCTTGCCCTAAGTCAGTTCACCTTAATGGGCTTCGTCTTATAAGGCCGAGCACCCAAAACGCGTGACCTCTCCTCGAGCCAAGCTGAACTTCTCTTTGGGTAGCCGATTAAAAGGATCTTGAGCCGTAGTCGTGCACTTAATCAAGGGTTGTTAGATCAAACCGACAGCTCGGGTCGGCTTAGCGGGTCAAATTATATGTTTGGGCTAAAATAATTTATTGCTTTTTTTAATGTCGTGTTAGTTATGCTATGAGAAAAATTACACAGACATTCTATAGCCGACAATTTAAACATTTAATGAGAATACACATTTAACTTCATCGTTCTAAGCCGTCCTATAAACGACCAAATACAAAAGAAAAAGAAAGTCGATTTTCTTTCTTAAAAATATTAACGGCAGCTCCAGCTCTACAGATGGGCACATGCGTATGGATACAAAAAGAAAGATAACAATTGTAATTAAAAAAGAGAGAAAGATAACAACTGAGAAAAAAATCCCAGCAACAACTGCTTGGGAAAAATTGAAGTTGCTTTGAAGCATAAAGTAAGCTCCAAGAGATGTTTTACAAGAAGTAAGAAAAATATTGTAACATCCCTATCGTCAATGGTTAATGGGCCTTTCACGCCTACTTATCCAATCCGTTGGTCCCATCATGTGCGATTGTTAATGGCTTAATGCGTAAATTTTAAGAAGCTTAAAATACTTATTTACAGATTTGACAATCATCACGTGATCTTTCCATGTGCGTTGTTCTCATTCATACAAAATCGTAAGTCACTTTCCGATAGGTCCATTTCGCGATGGGGGTGCTCCAAGAATTGTTTTACAAGAAGTCAAAGCAATATTGTAATGTTCCGACCGCGAAAGACTAATCGGTCTCCCACGTCAGTTTAATAAGTCTATGGACCCTAACCTGTGAGATAACCGATGCATTTCCATTTCGTAGGCTCAAAATATTTGTTCACTAACCCTGTAATAATGACATGTTTTTTATTTTTTTTTCTTAGGTCTCGCTGCACAATATCGCAAATCACTTTCCGATAGATCACAAATCTTTCGATTACTCTACTAGTTTATACACCTATAACTCTTGAGTTGCATTTGAATGTTCAAAAAGATATGTGTACTTTTGTGATATAAGTAACAAAATAAAATCTTTTAAGCCTTTCAAAATACGCTAGCATATAAATACATTGGGAGAATCCCAAACCACAAAGCTTTAGACGCAAAACACTTACACCATAAGGCGAATAGACTTTTATCAACAAACTCGGGGAGAGCCAAACCACATGAAAACATAAACCTACAAGACAAAGCATAGAAAGCAAGTCCTAGAGGCTGTAGCAATCATACACTATCCGGGACAAACTCAAATGAATGAACTGCCAATCAGACTAGAGGAAGATAAGTCTTCTACACTCATATTCACATGAAATTATTTGCTACAAGTGTTAAAGGTAGGGGATATATTGCTAAGGAATGCCACATAGACAAGTGGTGAACCGTACACACCTCTTATCTGATAAGTGCGTAGCCCTTAGGCTGGTGACAAAATCTAGTTAAATCTGATATGGAACACCAAATGGGAGTGTAATAGTTGAAACATAGGAGCATACAGCCAAAGGGGAAAAGCTACCAACAGTAATATTTGCAACAGAGCGTAAGAAAACTCAAAATACAATCCACTCCGTGTTGTTCAAAGAAACAAAGCTGGAAAAAACTATGGAATCTATCATACAAATTACCAAAAGGAATCAAATAGTTTCTATTGATTCCATGACTTTTACAATGCATTCTTTTCAGAAATCAGCTGACGCGGTAATAGAAAAGATGGAGAGAGAAACAGAAATCCCACTACCTTGATGCTCAGTTTAAACGTCCAAAAACATGGAAGAGGAATCAGTTCTTCCTTTTTGATCACGGAAGAACCACCAGATGCGTATACATATACATTTGTTTTATTATCTTTGCCGAAGGATATGATTCCACTTGTATCTTACTCACTAAATCCTATCTACTCTCTTTTACATATCAACATGCACGATAGAAACGAAATAGAAAAGAAAACAAGAATCTCAGAAATGTTGTTTGGTTCTAGACTCAGTCTCAACGCAGTTCCTTAGTACAACGTTCTAATCAGAAATAGAAGTCCAAATGAATTCAAATGCCTCAAACTCCAACATATCATTACTAACCTTTTTCACTGGCAATCTCAGTTCACTAATCCCTTCAAACATTTCATTTCCATCATCTATGACCGGAAAAGGAGATCCCGGTAGACTCCAATCAAGGGAGGTAGAGATCATGCTCTCTTTCATCCACGGAAACTCAAAAACTCCGAAACTCTCCGGCCCGGATTTCTCAGTACTCCCGCTTGACCTATTCTCGTCTATCTTCTTTCTCTCAGGATTTAAGTTAATAATATTGTTGATCACCTGTATCTTCTTGTTCTTCTTCATATGCTCGTCTATTTTTTTGCGTTTATTGTTTTTAGACGAGCCCTCCATCTGAAACTTGAGATGATGAGATTCGGAGTGAAATGAAATAAATATATACGGGAGTCACGCCTTCTTACCCGTATTCATCTGTCATTTAGCATTTTAAAAGCAAACCAACCAAATTCTTTTGTGTTGTTTTCGTGTCTTCCTTCTTTTACGTTCTCCTTTGTTCCGCCCCCAAACCACACAAGAAATTGAAAAACGTTGTGAGATATCAAAGGATGATGTGGAACATTAAGAAACAAACGGCTATTTTTAGGATTTTTTTTTCCGTTCACTCAACACTCATCCAATTCACATGATTACTTTTTTTTTTTAGATATAGCTAAAAATAAAAATAGAGTACGAATTAGTTTTAGTTCAAATCAAAATCAAGTTTCTTGAAAATATTACATTTGTTACATTTACTACAATTATAAGATATCCAAGCTGAAAATATGTTCCAAATACATAAAGAGAAATACCATAAGATAACCATAATTTTTTTTATCACAAATATAGCCTCCAAAGATTAAAATGACCAAATTGTTTTTATAAAGAGGTAAATATACACTTATATATTTAGGTTTAATTAATCTAGATATAGGATTTAGAGTTAGGGGTAGGGCTTTGGGAGGGAGGTTTAAAATTTTCTAAAATAAAAGATAAATGTCAAAAGTTTAAAAATAATTTTTTTTTAAATAGTTTCAAATAGGATTTTCGAAAAAAATTTCGCATTTTTTATATAGAAGAGTTTGAATTTGAAAATTTATATTTCGAAAAAATATTTTTTTTGTTTCTTTTGTGTTTTTTTATTAATTTTCTAATTTTTAATTTATTTATATTTACATATATAGGGTATAAGAGTAATTTTTTGAATCAATATGAGAGTCATTTGTCTCTTTAATGAAACATTTTAGTCTTTTTCTTCTTTGAATTTTTTTCTGACAAAAATTTAAAAATAATTTATTTGAGAGAATTGACCATATAATAATATTACAATATGTTCGTATATATCTCTTTCATGATTATTTATTAGTTTTAACATAGTTTTTTTCTATATTTAGCTTTCCTTATGTCACTAGTATTAGAAACTTATTGGTTGTAGAAAGAATTGTTGTTTATGCCTCACTTTGAAGTGACATTGTTTGCTCATTACTCTACGAAAGGAAATCTGTTGAAATAGTCTCCTTGTTTCAAAATATCAACGCTACCCTTAACAATTGGCAAGCTAACGACAATAATAAGAAAATGCAGACTAGCGGCACGACTTTAAAAAGGGATCCATTGGCAAGCTAATGGCAATGATACAAAATTTTCATTTAATGACAAGGTATTTGTTCTTCTGTTTAATCAACCTTGTGTAATCCTTGTAGTTCATGGTGTTGTCTTATTTTGACAATTTTGTTCTTCATTTGTTGGATCATCTCGTTGTATACTATTGTGTGTATTTTAGGTTATTTGTTAGTAGGCACATATAAAAAATCTTGTCTCATGATGATTTCAGGATAAAAAAAAACATTGGTTATTAGAGATAGACAAATAAAAAAAACATTAAACGAAAATGATTTAAGCTAGAATTGTGTTCTGTGGGTTATTAGAGAAAGAGAGATAGACAGAGAATGCCTTTTTCATTAAATGATCTCAATCCCTCTAATTAACACCCGTTACATAATTGTTTGGATGGCAAAGGTAAACATCAAAAGAAAATCTCACCTACAGCGTGTATCCCACCCAATACTTTGACAAAACCGTAAAATCCCTAAACAATAATGTCTTCATATTCTTAGGGCTCAATCCCTCTAATTGGCCAAGTAACGAGACTCGGAATGTTTATGATGTTAAGTCCAATGAAGAATGAGGGAAGTAGCAGTCGAACCTTAACCAGGTGTAGAGACACGAGTGCTAGTAATTCTATGTCACTCTCTTAGTTTGTGAAAGAAATTGGTATAACTAGATTTGACTACTTCGTCTTCAATAGGAAGAAATGCTAGTGATTGATGTTATGTGAGTAATTAGACTAAAACTAGTCTTATGAGTATCCTTGTTCCTATTGTTTTACAATTACAAGATTCTAGAGATGAACCAACATAAATACAACCACTGAAAGTGAACAAGATAAGAGCCAACTGGAACACTAGAGTTCATGGTAAATTTAAATGAATTGGTAGAAAGCGTTAATCATAGGGAACAAGAAATGGGAGTTGAAATTATGGTGAAACAGTCTTACTACGGCTATGACCATCTTGTTGTTGTTTTATTTTCAAAACTTATGTTGCTTGATGTAAAAGTATTTTGTTTCTTATTTGACAGTGTACTAGTGGTAAAACTTAACAAGTAAGCGAAATAAACATAACAATATATAAGTTTAGAACACAAAGTTAAACATGAGAACACACACCAAGTTCATAACAAAGATATGTAATCACACACAACAAATTAAGGAAAACTCTTGACTAATTACTTGGCCTCTTCAATCTCTTCAGTCATTTGTTGAACATTATATTGCTGGTTCAAGCGGGTTTAGACCTCATCACGAGTGTCTTTCTATAAATAAGTCACCTCATCCTTGAGTGCTCGAATAGAGCAAATGCGAAAGTGCAAGCCATCATCCTGAAGGTGCAATGGAGCTTTTACTTAGAAGACAGTAAATTCTAGAGTTTCAAGACAACATATTTGTATAACACAAATCAATTCAAACCCCAAAGTCTTTGCATACATAGTACCGCCTTCCTTGCTCGCCGGTCTCCATTACAATAGATTGACCACAAGAACACTTGTTTGGTATGCGATGGTTTGCGTACGCCACTGCATAGAGCCAATCATATTCCCTTTTGTGTTACATCATCACGATGTAGTAAGGATCCAACATTGTGGAGTTGAGAGAGAGAGTGAGAGAGAGAGAGAGAGAGAGAGAGAGAGAGAGAGAGAGAGAGAGAGAGAGAGAGAGAGAGAGAGAGAGAGAGATAGAGAGAGAGAGAGAGAGATATATATAAGAGTGGATTGGGTTGGGTTGGTGTTGTGGTCAAAATCGGTTACGACAAAATCAATGTCTACAAACTACCGCATGGACTTTCCCTTTCTTTAAAATCAAAAGAAAATGAAAACTAAAACCTCGTAGGATTTAAATAATAATTAGATTTCATGAAAGACGTACTCAGTCTCAAACAAAATACGATAAACCGAGAAAATGCAGAGTCCCGACTTCTCATCATCTTATTGTTTCTAGTTCATCATGATCCGACCATTGAACCTTATCACCATAAAGCAAACCAGACCACCCTCTCCGCGTCCCGTCGCCGGCGACGACCCAGCCTCATACTCATCGCCAGAAGGCGACGACGTGAGTCCAACCTCATCGCCACCTGGCTACGAGACCGCCCCTCCACGTCTCATCACCAGCAGGCGACAACCTAGACCAGTCCTCCTCGCAGCCAGCTGGTGACAAGATTGTCTCCATGAGTCTCGTCGCCTGACCTAGACTGTTCCTCGTCGCCGGTTGGAGACGACCCAAACCAGCCATCGTTGCCAGTTGGCAACACGACTATTTCCCTGCGTCTCGTCGCCTGCAGGCGACGACCCAGACCAGCATATGAATTTTCAAATGAAGAATTTATGTCAATTTTTAAAAAGCAACAAAGATAATAATATCCCCATTGTGATAAAAGATAAGCCACTGAAACAAAGGTTCAAAGCCTCAAACTTTGATTATGTTTGATGTTGTTCCCTTTTTTTTAATCAAAAGATTCAAAACGACGCCGTTACCGAATCTGATATGATAACAAAAGAAAAATATTTTTGAGAACTAGGTTTTATTACAATGGCAACATTTTGGATCTGACATATGATTGCCTTTTCATTTGCCATAGGCTGTTTCCTTGCGAAAAACAATATTGTCTTGCCAAATTTTTTTTACTATGTTTCATGTTTTGTCTTTTTTAAGATAAATTTACATCTTTATTTTGAGGTGTGAAACCTCAAATTTGACACTTCACAATTCAAAAACTAAAAAAAAACTTTAATTTTTATTTTTTTAGTTGTTGTAATTATTTTTATTCAAAAAGACATGTACTAAACCTTATGTAGAACAACTTAATAAGTTCACCAAAAAATTGGAAAGATGTTTGTTTTGCCAATGATTTTCATCTTAATTAGATGTTTATGTCAAAGAGAATATGAAAAAGGTAAAAAAGGTGAAAATAAAATTACATATATAACCTAAAATTTATCATTTATAATTATACCAAATCTCAAATATCACCTAGAAATAGTCCATTAAGAGCTACAGCATTCGCAGGTTGTTGTTGTTCTTGAGTTCATTTCTTTATGATTCTTTCTTGTACAAGTTTAAATGGCAGTGAATGAAAATACTTGGTTTCAACTTGTCTGATGTAAAGAAAAGTTGTTGTGTGAAAACTAGGTAATACTGGTATTACTATAATTACTGCTCATATTTTGTTTCTCCTAAAATCAAACATACATTACTAAATGTAGACAAAATGCTTTTAAAATTGTAAATTGGTGGTCAATTCCTATTTTTATGTTTTGCCAAAATAATTTTAATTTTATATAATTAATTTTAAGATTGTGACTATTATTTTCATTTAATAAGATTTTTATATTGACCAACATATGAATATTCATTTTAAGAATTTATGTCGATTTAAAAAAAGCATCAAAGATAATAATATGCCCATTGTGATTAAAGAAAAGCCACTGAAACAAAGGTTCAAAGCCTCACCTTTGATTATATTTGATGTTGTTCCATTTTTTAATCAAAAGATTCAAAGTGACGCCGTTCCCAAATCTGATATAATAACAAAAGTAAAGTAGCATTGAGAATTAGGTTTTATGACAACGACAATGTTTTGGATCTAGTCTGTGATTTATTTTCCTTTTCCATAGGCCATTTTCTTGCGAAATTCAATATTGCATTGCCAAAGTTTTTTTTGACTTTGTTTCATGTTTTGTCTGTTCCTTTAGATAACTTTACAATGTTATTTTGAGTTGTGCAACCTCAAATTTGATGTTTCACAATTCAAAACCTCAATACAACTTTAAAATTTTCTTTTTAGCCATCGTAATTATTCTTATTCACAAAAACATGTACTAAACCTAATCTAGAACAACTTAATAAGTACACCAAAAATATGAAAGATGTTTATTTTGCCTATTATTTTCATATTAATCAGATATTTATGTCAAAGAGAATATAAAAAAGTAAAAAATGCTAAAAATAAAATTACATAAATAACCTAAAAATTATCATTGAAATTATACTAAATCTCCAATATCACCCAGAAATAATCCATTAAGAGTTGGTGCATTCGGAGGTTATTGTTGTTCTTGAGTTTATTTTATTTATGATTCTTTCTTGTACAAGTTTAAATGGCAGTAAACGAAAATATTTGTTTTCAACTTGTTTGATGTAAGGAAAAGTTGTTGTGTGAGTGCTTGGTAATACTTGTATTACTATAGTTACTGCTTATAATATTGTTTCTCATAAAACCAAACATAATTACTAAAAGTAGATGAAATACTTTTAAAATTATATATTGGTCGTCAATTTTTTTTTTATCTTTTCCCAAAATAAATTTAATATTATATAATTAATTTCAAGATTGTGACTATTATTTTAATCTAATCATATTTTTATATCGAACATCATATGAATATTCATTTTTCAATATTTACGGAAAATTTTTAAAAGCAACAAAAAGAAGATAATAATCTGACCATTGTTATAAAAGTTACGCCACTGAAACAGAGTTTGAAAGCCCAGGTTCGATTCTGTTTGATATTGTTCAATTCTTTTTAATCAAAAGATTCAAAACGACATTGTTCCATCTAATATGATAACAATAGAAAGTAGCACTGACAATTAGTTTTATTACAGCTACGGCGTTTTGGATCTTTTGATTAACTAGGCCCCACAAAATACATTACGGATAAAGAAATGCTACAGTACTCTGTTTTGTTTGTTCTTTAAAATAACACTATACATTACTTCTTTTATCCACCCAAACCTCAAATCCTAAAATTTGGAGGTTTTAAATAGTGAGACCTCCAATTCTATGTTCACTATCCGAAACCGCAAACTACTTTTTATTTTCTTTGTCGTCCTTATTGTTTTGACCCGTAAGAATGAGGGAAAATATTCTTTTGTTGTAAAGGGCGTCATGTTGGGAGGGTGAGTACTGAGTAGTACTAGTATTATTACAATTATTACTTCTTATTATTTTTGCTCCTAAAACCAAACATACATTACTAAAAGTAGACAAAATGCTTTTAAAACCGTAAAATGGTCGTCAAATCTTATTCTTTTCTTTTGCCAAATAAAGTCAATTATATAATTAATATCAATATTGTGACTATTACTTTCATCTAATTAGATTTTTATAGTTGCAATTATCAGAGAAAGCTGAGAAACTAGAAGACACTGAGCTTATGTTCCATCATATAAGAGAGAAGCTGAAGCAGAAGATTAAATTGAAGAAGAAGAATGATACTGGGAAGTTCGTGGTACCCTACATGATTGGAGGTCACAACTACCTTAATGCCTTATGTGACACAAGTTCTTCAGTCAGCATAATGCCAAAGTCTATGGCTGAGCAACAAAGTCTGAAGATAGAGCATTCAAACGATACATTCACTTTTGTGGACTGCTTTGAAGTACATTTAGTTAGGATTGTCAGAAACCTTCAGGTTCAGATCGACAATGCCCTAATTCTAGTGGAGTTTCACCTTATGGATATTCATATAGACTGGAATTCTTCTTTGTTAGTTGGGAGAGCCTTAATGGTTAGGGTAGGAGCTGTTATATCTTTCACTCATCAGCGAGATCGATTTCTATGACCATGTCAAGGTTGTCAAGGCAAACATGACATACATTAAGATAGGAGATGTTCCAGAACTAGTATATGTTTGATATTCTGATTCTGGCGCAGGGCACAAATCTGACGGTGAAGCATCGATCAACACCTAGCCTAAGGTGTCAATCGACGATCCTGCATTGCGAGAATATCGAGATACATTCTTGATTTAAACCACAATTTCTCTTATGGAAACAATTAATACATACGCGTAAAAGGATGAGCACGAGGCATCGATCGATAACTGGGACCGCCATCGATCGACACAGCACCATCAGCCACCCATCCTCAATCCAGAAGATTCAACCAACCAGAAAGTGCCCTTTCAACAGATGAATTTGGAGTTATCAGAGATAAGTTGGGACACACACATGCTAAAGATGGAAGGATCATAAACGTTTCCAAAGAGGACATATCAGACATTTTAGAGATGACTTATGACACAAAGAAAGCTCTACATCAATGTACCACAGTATGAGGGACGTCTTAAGATGAAAACCTTATCTAGCCAGCACCTGAGATCTATAAGAAAGAGAATATAGAAGAGATGACAACTAACATCTACAGAGCTCAAGAGCAGATGTTTGATGAGTTCTACAAGAAGATTGATGCAATCTATTTTCCTCTCAACAACAACATTGGATGGATAAACAGATGTATGCATGAGATACAACTGAAAGTGGATTACACACATGAGATTATCCAGCGACAACAGAGGTACAAAACCAGAGGTGACGAAGCCATCAGAAGCTTTGTGGCACATGGTTCAAGGTGAGAAGAGAAGATATCGATATTTGTTTTCCTACAAGTGTTCCTTTACCTCCTTACTAGTCCAAAGAATCCAAACGTCAAGCTATACACTATAAACAAACGCTTGATGGGAGGCAACCCATTTGGTAAGTTTTAAATTCATTTTTTTTTTTAATTTTGATCATTTTTCTTGTTTTTATTACACGGCTATAAAAAAAGATCCGAGAAAGATGAGTTGATATACCAGCATCGATTGACGAAAACCAGCAAGTGTCGCTCGATGGAACATCACAAATATCGGTCGCCACTTAACAGTGTCGATCAACCCTCATATCAAAAGGCAGGTACACCGATTTTTCCTTGTTAATTTTTTACTTTTGATTTATTCTCCCACTAATCTGAGATTGTATAACACTAGAGACAATGTTGTTTAAGTATGGAGAAGGTTTCCTGATGTTGTGTTTTATTTTGAGTTTTATTGTATCTTTTTTATTAATAGTTTTATAGAGTCAAGAAGGGAATTATGATTAGTTTAAATTTTACTTATTATCTACCAACTCTATGGCACCATTCTTAGGCTTACTGACTGCAGAGTATACTAGAGATACTGATGTGGATCACCTTCCAGTCATATCCAGACATTTTGAGAATGTTTGAAGGAACGAAAGCTGACCTCCAACCTATTTTATTTTATATGCTTGTCTTGGGGCTTGGTATACAATGGATCGGATTCCTCCTGTAAGTGTGGAAGGTAAAAGTCTGTGTGTTTCTGGTTTCATTCTCACTCTCTCTCTTAGGAATCTAGAGAAAAAAAGGATGAGATGATTTCTTGAGATGCAGATAGGTGGGTACATTACCTATAACCCCACCATTCTAATTTAAAGGAATGATCACACATTGTGGAAGCAAGAGGTAGGTACAAGATGTGATCATGGACTAGCGGCATGAAACTATTTCAGAAGAGTGGACAAGAAGCATGAACCTGTTCCACAAGAGATGAACAATAAAGATGTCTTAGCTATTCCAGAAGGTCCAATGACTCGTGCTTGACCAAAGAAGCTTAAGGAAGCTGTTTCTTGAATACTTAAGTCTATTAAAGAGAAAGAAGAATGCCTTAGCCTAATTTCCAATCATGAAGCTTTCACACTTGTGGAGTTCTCTCCAACCAGCTGATCAACATTTAGCAAAGGTTGTTGTGTGTGCTTTTTCCCCCTAATTTTTTTTGTCCCACTAGGTTTTCCAAGTTAGATTTTTAACGAGGCTACAACTATCCTTACCATATTCTAAGTGTTGTCGTTTTAGTTATCTAAGTTTATATTTTTATTCTAAGTTTTATATTATAACTCAGAACTTGTCTTAGACGTGGAGGAGCCTTGTTTTAAATTATTTGCGTGTTCCATATTGACATGAAGCAATGAATGACAAACCGATGAGAAGATAGAAAGAGGGGCATTCAAGATGAAGAAGAAATGTGGTCTGGACAATATCTGACCAACATAGGGTGCAAGGCAAGAAATAAAGGGAACTTGACTAGAAACATATTCAAATAGTTTGGAGAACAACTTGCCTTCACCAGAAGCAAAGAGAAACGTTGGGAGGAAGAAGTCACAGGTTTGATAAGGTCTGATGAGGTCTGATGAGGCAAAGAATCAATTGGCGACAAGTTATGAGCAGTCACTTTTACTTGATCTGCAAGAGCCATTTGTCTTGTTCTCTCTCATTTGCTTATTATATTCTCTTGTCAACTTATATTTGAGTATTCTGCCTATTTAAAGGATGTAACCATGAACATTATTAAGTTAAGGAAACAGATTTCCTCATACTCTCTCTCTCCATTTCGAATTCCCTTCTCTCTCTCTCTCTCTCTCTCTCTCTCTCTCTCTCTCTCTCTCTCTCTCTCTCTCTCTCTCTCTCTCTCTCTCTCTCTCTCTCTCTCTCTCTCTCTCTCTCTCTCTCTTTCTCTCTCTCTCTCTCTCATGTTCTTCATCTAATATCTCAATACTTCTCTAAATCTGACATGGTATCAGAGCATTATAGCTCTTGAGACCTTAATTCTCTTAAAATCTTCCATTCTCTTTACTTACTTCCGCAAATGTCTCTCATCTTTTCAAATTTTCTCTTGTCTTCATCCTATTATCTAGTGGTTCATAGCTAGAAAAGATGGAAAACTCTACAGCAATAACCATTCTAGTGGAATTGAAGGGTTCTAATTACCTTCTCTGATTCAGATTGGTGAAGATAGCCCTTGGAGGAATGGGTTTACGGCGCCATGTTTGTGACGGTGTACCTCCAAAGAAAACCATCCTAGGAGAGGATGGTGAAGAAGTGGTGTTGGCTGACGATGGCAGATGAGGCCAGGAGGATTTCATGGTGTTATCTGATGTAGCTTTTATTATGCACTCTCAAATAAGAGTTTCAATTGTAGTACTTAGGGATCGAAACCACTGGGAGCGTGGGCACACAATAGACTATAGATGTTTAGACTAAGCTAGGCAAGCAATTTATTAAAGAAGTAATAGTAGACAAGTAGGTGATTGGTTTGATAACAATAAGATAAAACAGTTAGGTCTAGGGATTTATCAATCAATAGATTCAAAACAAAAATCAAGGATGCTAAGGGCTTTATATATCAAATTCTAGAACTCGAATTCAATAAGCTAGTAATCCAGCTCTCGCATGCAAACAAGGATCGAGCGTCGATCGATACCAATGCTAGGGTATCGATCGATACTACCTTAGACAAGCATTAACACACATATCAATAGTCTTCAACTAGATCCTAGACCAATTCTCGTATGCGCCTAGATATCTAATCCACACAGGGCTCGGGTTCCATTAATTAATTCCACTCTCGTGCCTCTCAATTGTCCTATGATTTTAAGTTCAAGTAACCAGTCACACTCTCGTGCTATTCCACTACTCTAGATCCTAGTATTACAAGCCACCCTGATGTAGAGATCTATAGATAACCTAGCAATCCTATGACAATCAGTGTGACGTTAAGAACATGAAATCCTTAAACCTAACAAGATGATTACTCAGACATGGAAGCAATAATACAAATCACAGTCTGAATAAATAATAGATATAGATCTTCTCTCCAAAACTTAAGACAGTGAATAAAATAATAAAACCAAAGGAGTTCCAATCAATCTCTGAAGGAGAATTGATCTTCTCTCCAAAACTTAAGACAGTGAATAAAATAAAGCTTAGCCGTCAACAATGGCTTAGAAAACTATATAAATCAGATCTAAACTCGTGCAAGGGTATTCTTGTAACTTGCCATGACATCTGGGCTTTAGTCAGCCATAAAACAAGCTGGGCCTGTATTCTGGGATCACCGTCGATCGACACCAAGGCTGTGCCTTTGATCAACACACATTCATCTTCTCGACAACTTTCTCTCGCATGGCAGACATACCACTCTTTAGTAAATTGGGCATAACTTTAGATCTAACCATCCAATGGACCTTAAACCAGTGGAATTAGAAAGCTAACTCAAATCTCTATCTAATGTCAAATATCAGCTCAATCTCACCGTGGGATGATGTCCATACATAGCTAAACATCTAACACATCTGTGCAGTTCTGCATCTCTAAAAGCTCCAGAAGCACCAAAGTTCTCCAGAACGTACCTGAACCTGAAAATACTCTAAAACATACTCCACACACATATAATAAACTCTAAATAGGGCTGATATCATGGAACAATAGTGATATCAACTCCCCCGGACTTAACTTCTTGCTTGTCCTCAAGCAAACAAACCCGTGAAACAGGTTTTGAAAAGTGGAGACTCACATAATGTCTAAATATATATATCACCATACTTTGTTGCAACCACATCCTATCAAGTTAATCACAAAAAACTTTATTTACCCTATCCTAGTATAGCAACCAAATCCATTCTACCAAAAACTTAGCAAATACCAGTCTGACTCGCCCCTCTACTGATTTCATTTATTTTCATAAAATAAAAGTGCATGCTTAACCTTGGGAATATCGATCAAAGGATATATGGACTCTTACCTATGCAAGTATCTAAACACACATGTAGCCTTCTCTGATTCACTTCCTCTCTCTCTTCTCACTTCTTCTCAGTCAATGTCTTTCTTCTTTTGAGGGTATCAATTTTTTTTAATTGACTAAGATATTTGGATAGGCTTCCATGAATCATGCCCTAATGTTTTTGCCACCAGATCCTGTTCACTTCTTTTTGACCTTTTTTCTCTTTCTAGGATCATATGAATCAAGCTTTAATGGTTGTAGCCACCAAATCATGTTCGACTCCTTTTTTAATCTGAAGGGGAGAGAAAGGTGAATCAGAAGCACACAAGCTTTTATCTTCCAGACATGGAGAAGGAATCCAATCCAATGTATAACAAATCCCAATGCAAGCAAATAATGTCAGGATTAGTGTTGGAAATCAGCTTCGGTTCCTCCAAACTTTCTAAGCAAGTGTGATAAGTGGCACGATGATCCACTTTGGTATCTCTATTAATCTCTGCAAACAACCTTCTAAGAATGGTGCTAAAGTGTGGTTAGTCAATAATAAATCTTGATCATAGTCTCCTTCTTGGCTCAATAAAACTTTTTGATTAAATTACATATATAAATAAAACTCAAAAACAATTAAATAGCATTAGCGAACCTCCCTAGACTTAAATTACACTGTCCCAGTGTAATCAGTACCGGATTGGATTGAAAAAATTAAACCATAAGTAAATAGCTTAAATAGAAAACTCGATACCTCTCTTTGTAAAAGGGTGTCGATCGATGGTAGGCATGTGTGGTCGATCGATGGTTGCGATCCAACGTCGACCGATGGTACCTCTATGATGTCGATAGATGGTGGACTCAAATAGTCTATAAAATTAAAACAAAACTCGAAATAAATAGTTGTATAAGTAAAACCTAAATAAAAACTTACTAAACAGTGGGTTGTCTCCCACTCAGCGCTTGGTTATAGTCCTAAGCTCGACGTTTTGGAATTCTGATTCAGTCTGGATGAGAAGGAGAACTTTCTCCAAAACAGCTTTCACTGTTCCTTTTCCTCATTTTGTTGATGCTGTTGAGAAAAGCTCTTGCAGAAACTTCCCGTTTTTCTTTCTTTTCTGGATCACATAGCACCCTGACCTTGGTAAAAGGTTGCATGCTTCCTTTGCAGCACATCTTATACTTAATACTTCCCTCATAACATCGCGAAGGAATCGGTGACAGGAAATTTGTATCTACCTTCTTTTTCTTTTTCTTTTTCTTCTTCCTGGCCATTCCCCCAGACTTAGACTTTTCAGTCACAGGCTGTTCTAAAATCTGTAGAGTCTCGATCGACGCTATTAGGCGAGTGTCGATCGATGGTGATGCTGGTTTTCTGGTTTTGCGGTTTGAATCAGGTGCAGGTGTTGGATCTTAAGACGGCCCTATCCATAAAATAAACCCCGCACTTTTGGTCTTTCCCAAAAGATCATAGAAGACATTTTCATCAACATTAGTAAGGCACATCCTATTCTTCTTGAGATCACAAACTGCCTCTACTGTAGCCATAAAGGCTCTTCCAAAGATAAGAGAAGTTCTCGACCTGATTTGCTTCCCAAAACATGAAAGTCCACAGGAACAATGCATTCACATACCTCTACTTTAACATTCTTGATCGTGCCTACTGAGTTTACCTTTGAGTTATCTGCAAAGGCGAAGCTATCTTGAGAAGGTTCCACCTTTAATCCTAACAGTTTGGCAGTGTTCTTGGCCATGATGCTGACTGCAGATCAATTATCACATAGGGCATATGGGAAATTGGTGTCAAGTATACAGCAGGGAGTGAGAAACTTCCCAGGATCTTGTTCCTTCTTCAGTGTCTTCTTGGATTTACGGCTGACCATATTAAACTGCAACTCAATGTCCTTATCCGTCTCCTTGCTCTCTCTGAAGAAATTACCAAATCTGTACTGGTGATATGCATCCTCGAAAGACATATCCTTAGAGACCCTCTTCACTCTCTTTTGAAATCCATCAAGTTCAGGTTAAGTCTGGTGCAATACATAAAGTATAAATATAAAACCATAAATTCTAGGTAAAAACTCGTCCAAGGGTAATCTTGTAATCTTGTGTCATGCCTCTAACTTGGGATTGAAAATCAGTTGTCTGCGAATTGGACATCGATCGATGACAGATGTGCAACATCGATCGATCTTGGTCTTGTACTTTTACTCTCACAACGATCGGCTACGAATTATTCTCCCCTAAATGCTCCAAAGCTCTAAGTATCTCCATATATCTCCAAAACGTACCTGGACCTGTAAAGATCTCAAAACATAGCCTAGACACACATAACAAACCTTAAATTGAGCATATAACATGGTCTAAAACTGGTAATAAATAGGCTATATCAACTCCCCCAGACTTAACATTTGGCTTGTCCTCAAGCAAAAAAGCCTCTGAAAGATGCTTTAAAAAGCGAAGACTCACGTAATATCTAAGTATAATTGTCAGCTTACTTTATCGCAACCACATCCTATCAAGTCAATCACATAGAAACTTTTTATACCATATCCTAGTATAGCAACCAAATCCATTCTACCAACAACTTAGCAAATACTAGTCTCACTCACCCCTCTACTGTTTCATTTCTTTGCATAAAATAAAAGTGCAGACTTTACCTTGGGAGTATCGATCAATGGACACATGGACTCTTACCTCTGCAAGTATCTGAACACACAGGCAACCTTCTCTGATTCCTTTCCTCTCTCTCTTCTCACTTCTTCTCAGTCAATGTCTCCCTTCTTTTGAGGGTATTATTTTTTTTTAATTGACTGAGATATTTGGATAGGCTTCCATGAATCAAGCACTAATGGTTTTTGCCACTAGATCTTGTTCACTTCTTTTGACCTTTTTATCTCTTTCTAAGATCATATGAATCAAGCTTTAATGGTTGTAGCCACCAAATGCTAGTTGACTCCTTTTAATCTAAAGGGATAGAGAGGGGAATCAGAAGCACACAGACTTTTTACCTTCCAGACTTGCAGAAGGAATCCAATCCAATGTATACCAAATCCCAAAGCAAGCAAATAATGTCAGGATTAGTGTTGAAAATCAGCTTCGGTTCCTCCAAACTTTCTACGCAAGTGTGATATATTGGCATGATGATCCACTTTGGTATCTCTAGTAATCTCTGCAACAACTTTCTAAGAATGGTGCTTATAGCATGGTTAGTCAATAATAAATCTTGATCATAGTCTCTTTCTTGACTCAATAAAACTTTTTGAAAAAACTTATATATATATATATATATATATATATATATATAAATCTCAAATAAAACTCAAAAACAATCAAAAAGCATTAGCAAACCTCCCCCAGACTTAAATTAAACTGTCCCCAGAGTAATCCATCCCAGATTAGTTAGAAAAAAAATAAATCATAAGTAATTAGCTTAAGTATAAAACATAAGTAAATAGCTTAAGTATATCGTCGATCCATGGTCTGTTAAGGGTGTCGATCGATGCTAAACCTGTAAGCTCCTATTTCTTATAAAACTCAAAATAAAACACAATATTAGTAATACCTCCCCCAAACTTAAACAACACTATCACCAGTGTTATATATTCTGAGATTGGATAAGAAATAAATCATAAGGACCAAATTTAACAAGGAAAAACAATATACCTGCTAGCTGATGGTGACCATCGATCGACACAATTAAGTGCCTATCGATCGATGCGAATTGTTACTCCGTCGATCGACATTGATCAAGTGTCGGCCGATGCTCTATGTAGACTGTTTTCCTCGGATATTTTTTTTTCTGAAATAAAAAAATACAAAAATTAGTAATAAATGAAAAATAAAAACTAATTAAAACTTACTAAATAGTGGGTTGCCTCCCACTCAGCGCTTGGTTATAGAAATGAGGTTGATCAACACTTGGAAAACAAGTGTCTACATCTTCTTTGCTCTTCTGAAACTATGTACCAATGAAGTTTCTGACTGCCTCATCTCCACTGGTTTTCTCGTTCTTGATGATCTCCTTAGTAACCTCCAGGGAATGCATTCTTCTTTGTATATTCTCAATACTGCGCTGGAGAATTCTATGTCTTGCAGCTGTAGGGTCTGATAACTCCTCCAATTTCTAAGAAATATCTTCCTTCATCAAGCTCTGAGAAAAAAAAATTTCATTGAACCTATCTTCTAAGTGGTGTTTTGCTGCGGACTTCTGTCTGTCAAACTCAGTATCGATCGATGGCAAGGTGTTGCTGTTGATCGATGTCACTCTATCTGGTCTACTAGCATGCTGTCTCTGAACAATATTCATCTCTTGCTTCATCTCATCCATGTGTGTAGTCAAATTGGTGAGGCATTTATCTATAGGATAGTAGACATCATCAAGCCTCATATAGAAATCATCCAGTGACATCTCTTGAGATTTATAGATCTCATGCACAATATCACCAATCTCTGCTCTACTGTATTTCTCTTGCTTCTGCTCCTCGTTGTCGATCGATGCTGGCACCTGTGTGTCGATTGATGGCTGTTACGGTTGTCCAAAGAAATTTCCTGATCGTTCAGCCATAAGAAGGGCGTATACTATATCTTTCTTAGGTAGAGTTAGAATTCTACCATAAAGACCTCGTGCACGTCCTTCTACATCTCTAAAAATTCCAAACTCATCGGGTCTGAGATAACCAGCTTTTGTTTCTTCTTGTCCAAGTGGATGGTCTGGTTTACGTTTGATGTCGAGATAGGCCAATTGTTGATGCTGGATTGCCTACTCTCGCATCCATTATACAGCCAGCTTCGTCCTCTGTGTAATCTGAATCATATTCTTCGTAGGCTTCACCGTATCCTTAGCATGCCCAATTTGTGTCGGTCGATGGTATATGGTTATCGTCAATCGATGCTCGTTAATTAGATCGTTACCCAAAAAGGTTTCCAGCTCCATTTTCCATTGCAAGTACATCTGCTACATCTTCATTTGTGACGTTTAGAATTCTGAAATCCATAGCTCTCGGTGACCATCTGGATCTCTCATAATACCAAACTCATTTGGTTGTAGATAACCAGCTTCTCTGTCGCATTCTTCTGCTGAATCCCGTTCGGTTCTGCTTCGTGCTCAGTATCGATCGATGACGTACGATCACCATCGATCGCTGTCGATTTCCCCGATTCATGGGAAAATGAAAAACTCCAGCCTCTTCCATAGCAGCCCTCGATACTCGATCATTTCTTCTTTTCTGTAGTTTTCATCGTATTCGAGGTGGGTTGGGTTGTAATTGTAATCATCATGGTGGGTGTTGATCGGTTTTGGGGTATGGTGTCGATCGATATTGAAGGGTGGGTGTCGATCTATTGTTGATTTGCAGGATTGTCGATTGATGATAAGGGTTGGGTGTCGATCGATGCTCCGTCTACTAATTCCTCATTGCACTCGTAATCGCAGAAGCATGTGGCCAAAAACTCTGCATCATTACACGATTTCGTGAGGGAAGGTTTATTCTTATAAATTTCATGCTGATCAACTCGCCCGTATGACGAGTTGGCCTTGTCCAACTTGCCATACGGGCGAGTTGGTTGATCCGTGTTCCTTTCTTTCGAGTTTTGGCCAGGAGACTTTTGTTAAGTTGATTTCGAGACTGCATTCGTATAGAAACACGATTTTTAAATGCTTATTTCGAGAATACCGTTTTGGCCCCAACAGTGTTGATCGATGGTGAAAGGTGGGTGTCGATTGGTTGTTGATTTGCAGGATTGTCGATCAATGCTAGGAGTCGGGTGTTGATCGATGCTCCATCTACCGATTTCTCATTGCACTCGTAAGCGCAGAAACATGTGGCCACAAGCTCTGCATCATTACACAATTTCTTGAGGGAAGGTTTATTCTTATAAATTTCATAATAAATATTATGATTATTTAAGGAAAGACACAACCTGTTTGTCTTTATGTAACAAATATCTCCTACGGTGGCCATGAAAGCTCTTCTAAGTAACAAGGAAGAGTTCCAATTGATCTGGATGTCCATCACATGGAAGTCTAGTGGGACTAAGACGTCCTGAATTAGCAGTGGGACATTTTTGCATATACCTCCTGAGTATACTCGAGCAATCCACAAAGACCAAAGAATCAATGGAAGTTTCTACTCCGAGGTTTAAATTCTTTGCTATAGCTCTGGGCATGATGCTTACTGATGATCCGGTGTTGCATAGGGCATTTGGAAATTCATGGTTTTTGATCAGACATGGCACCACAAACTTCCCAGGATCACCTTTTTTCTTTAGAATGATTCTTGGCTCTCATAGTATGATCCTTTGTAGATTTATCGACTATCATGTGTCATGATGTATCCCTCTTATGCTCTGGAGCTGTCGTATTCGTGACCTTTAGTCGATCAACTCGTTTTGTCACTGGGTACCATCGATCGATTGCGAGGTTTTGGCGTCGAGCGACACGTGAAGCTATTCTGGATTCCATCAAGTTAACAAGAACCATTGATTAATACGTGGTACCTTGTGTCGATCGATGCTTGTGTGGGCTGCCTAACGAACTCGGATTTCCTATACGTAATCCTTCCTCTTGTGGCTTGTCTTTCTTGACTTCTACCCAAAAATCATCAACAATCACACCACTGACGTGATATTTTTTCCCAGATTCTTCCCTCTCTTTGACCATAACTTTGTATCTCGTAAGGGTTTCACTCTCATGCGCCATCTGATTTTCCAACTTTTCCACACGGATTTTGAGATCTTCGATTTTTGTGTTTAGGTGAAGGGATATGAAATCTAACTTGTCATTGAAATCCACAATCATATTCTGCTGTACCCTCAGTACCTTGTCAAACACAAATTCGAACTAGTGTCTTCTGGTTGGCTTTGAAGTTTCTATACTTTTGGCAGCTTGGGTGTTAGCTTCAGGTTGAGCTATTGCAGCATCTGCTTCTGTATCAGGGATTATAATCCCTTGATTGTCTATCCTTTGACCTGCTGCATTACGCAGATGACCATTGAGGTCATGCAAGTCTCCATTCTCATTCTGAACCACTATTATGGGCGCAACCATCTGAACTCTTCTGTTGTCGTCCATCGATGCAGATGAGGTGTTGTCGATCGATGCTATATGATCAATGTCGGTCGATGCTGTCCGTAAAAAAAAGTGTCGATCGATGATTAGTAGATGCTGTCGATCGATGCTTGTCGTCTTTCTTTGCGGATCATGCGTTCGAGCTGCTGTGGGTCTGAGAACAGTGAGTCTTGTCCTTTGTTCTTCCTGGTACTCTTTTGCATGCACCTGAAAAACAAAGAAAAAGAAAAATCAGTTACTTTGAAAGTAACAAACCTAGTCTTAATCCTAAAAAATAAATCTAATGGCGATCAATGTTCCCCGGCAACGGCGCTAAATTTGACATGGTGGTGTTTTTATGTTCTCACAAGGTATAAATATCCTAAACAAATAACTGTCAAATTAACCCTTAATCCTAGCACACAAAATAATACTCTTGCCAAGAGAGATCAAGTGTAGTACTTAGGGACCAAATCCATAGAAAACAATGACACACAATAGATTTCTTATTTCTAAAGACTAAGCTAGGTAACAATATATATTGGTAACAAATAATCATGTCAAGGAAATATTCTTTATTAGAAAGTATAGATGCAATATGAAAATATGTTAATAATGTAAATATGGAAATATGCTAATAATGTAAATATGGAAATATGCTAATAATGTAAATATGGAAATATGCTAATAAATTGACTAGATGCAAATGTAAATATGATAGATATAGGGTTTCAGGCAAGCGAATTATAGAAGATAGAAGTTAAGGGTATTTAATCATGGAACCGGATATCTAATGTAAAAGACACCAGCTCTCGCATGCAAGTCTAATATATTGACAAAGTCCAATGTCTCAGCTCTCGCTTGTTGACTCAAGAAACCATCGATCGACGCAAGATCATTGCCATCGATCGATGGTCATTCCATGTCAACAAGAAAGAGCTGAGACATTGGACTTAGTCAATAGATTAGACTTGCATGCGAGTTCCATGATTAAATACCCTTAACTTCTATCTTCTACATTAGATACTGTTCAAAGACAGCATGCGATTGGAGCAGACAAAGTGACATCGATCGACGACAACATCATGCCATCGATTGATATTGAGTTCGAGAGACAGAAGTCCACAGCAGAAAAAATAATTGGAAGACAAGTTCAATGAGATTGCTTTTCCTCAGAGCCTGATGAAGCAAGATATTTCTCAATATTTGGAGGATATATCAGTGACTACAGCTGCCAGACTTAGAATGCTACAACACAATATCTAGAATCTACAAAGGAGAAAGCACTCAGTGGAGGTTACTAAAGAGATCATGAAGGATGATAAAGCCAGAGGAGATGAAGCCATGAGAAGCTTCGTTGGTACATGGTTTCATAAGAGCAAAGAAGATGTAGACACATGTTTTCCAAGTGTTGATCCACCTCTATTCTAGGCAGAAAGTTCAAATCGTCGAGCTTAAGATATAACCAAGCACTGAGTGGGAGGCAACCCACTATTTAGTAAGTTTTTATTTATTTTTTACCTATACTACTATTTATTTCGAGTTTTACTTCGGTTTTACAGACTGTTTAAATCATTATCAATCGACACCATAGTGGAACCATCGGTCGACAATGGATCGCGACCATTGATCAACCACATCAGCCTACCCATCGATCGACGCTCTCTTACAGAGAGAGGTATCGAGTTGTCTACTTAAGCTATTTACTTATGATTTGATTTTCCCTAACCAATCCGGGGCGGATTACGCTGGGGACAATATATATATATATATATATATATATATATATGTTTTTCAAAGAGTTTTATTGAGTCAAGAAGGCGACTATGATCAAATATTTATTATTGACTAACCACAGTTTAGCACCATTCTTAGAAGGTTGTGTACATAGATTACTAGAGATACCAAAGTGGATCATCATGCCGCTATATCACACTTGATTATAAAGTTTGAAGGAACCGAAGCTGATTTCCAATACTAATCCTGACATTATTTGCTTGCTTTGGGCTTGGTATACACTTGATCGAATTCCTTCTGCAAGTCTGGAAGGTAAAAGTTTGTGTGCTTCTGATTCCCTCTCTCTCCCCTTCAAATTAAAGGAATTAAACAAGATTTGGTGGATAAAACCATTAAATCTTGATTCATATGATTCTAGAAAGAGGTACAGGTCAAAAAGAAGTGAACATGATTTGGTGACAAAAAGCATTAGGGCTTGATTCATGGAAACGTGTCCAAATATCTTAGTCAATTAAAATAAAATAAAATGATACCCTCAAAATAAGTGAGAAGAGAGAGAGGAAAGGAATAAGAGAAGACTACCTATGTGCTCAGATACTTGCAGGGGTGAGAATCCACATTTCCTTTGATCGTTACTCCCAAAGTAAAGCCTGCACTTAGTATTCGCTAAGTTGTTGGTCGAATGTATTTGGTTTCTATACTAGGATATGGTATATAAAGTTTCTCTGTGATTGACTTGATAGTATGTGGATGCAACAAAGTAAGGTGACAATTATATTTAGACATTATGTGAGTCTTCACTTTTCAAAACCTCTTTCACAGGCTTGTTTGCTTGAGGACAAACAAAAGGTTAAGTCTGGGGAGTTGATATAGCCTATTTATTACCAGTTTTAGGCCATGTTATAAGCTTTATTTAGAGTCTATTATGTGTTTCTAGGCTATGTTTTAAGGTCTTTACTGGTCCAGGAACGTTTTGGAGATATATGGAGATACTTGGAGATTTTGGAACATTTAGAAGAGAAGAATTCGTAGCTGATCATTGAGAGAGTCGAAGTACAAGACAGTCATCGATCAACAACACTATCTTGGCGTCAATCGATGGTACAAGACCATGAGCGATCGATGTTGCACACTTGCCATCGCTCGATGACCAATTTGCAGACAGCCGATCTCAAGCCCAAGTTAAAGACAAATGATGAAGATACCCTGGACGAGTTTTGAACTAGATTTTAGGGTTCTATATTTATGCTTTATGTATCACACACAAAAAAAAAGTGGTGGTAGTGTGATGGAGATAATGTTTTAGAGTTTTTAGTATTCTATAGTTTTAGAGTTTTTAGGGGAGAAGATTCATAACTCCTTTGAAGATTTGTATTGGAACCAAAGTATTTTATCTATGCATTATATTCAGATTATTGTTCTTACTTTAATTATGTCTGAGGAGTCATCAATTAGATTTTGGGTTGAATGATGGCAATCATGGATTAGCCCAAAAGTAGGATTTCTAGGTTGAGATAATATCCATCAATTGAGTTGTGCTTAATGCTTGCATTTTAGAGTAGCTAACTGGGATCTCAAAAGTAGGACATGGACGACTACGAGAGTAGGTTATGTGCCAGAATAGCCTCCATTGAACTAGGTTGTTTGACGCATGCGAGAGCTAGTCTAATTAGCTTGGTTATCATAACGATGTTCGGATCAGGTGCAGATCCAAAATGGTCCAGCTAACCTAAGGCACGTGGGGTAAGCGTGGTAGGCGGTTTTGGGACAAAAGAGCGCGTGTGGATAACCGTCCACACAGTTTCCACAAAGACACCTTTTCACCCTTGGACGGTTTTTTGCCGAGTTTTCTTTATATTTTGGGCCTTGGGATAAATTTTTGACACCAAATTTCCTAAGGAAACTCACGAAACGATCAGAACCAAAAAGTCAAAGGAAAGATAAGAACTTAGGCGAGTTGGGAAGAAGACTTGATCAGAATCATGCCAAAAAAGCAAATTCGACTGCAACGTCTTGAAGAACGATCTGACAATGAGTTCAAAGGAGAAAGAAACGCGTACTAGAACTGGGACTCCAGAACGCACTTGCAAGGTGAGTGGATGGACCGGATAAACCGTTGCCCATACCCCTCGGGCTATTCCGACTGGTTTTATGGTGATTGGCCTAAACGGTTACATCCATCTCTTTCTATACTTGATCGTTTCCTTCTTCTTCTGCATCATTGATCAAGTAACTTAGGCCTTAGGGCCGAGTAAAAGACCAAGGCTGTAAGCCGGTCCGATCATGTTATATGATGCTTAAGTGCTGGATCTGAAAAATCATAGATCCTAGCCAAATGGCTTGATCGGGTTAAGGACAATCCATATGGTTCAGTGATAAACAGACAGTTATGGATCCTTGAACTGAACTTGATCGATCCGGTTAATAGACTTGATAAGTCAAGTATTATTAAAGGGGATTTTGGGTGAACTTTAGAAATAATCCGAACATAAATTGCATGTATAGAAACAACTCACTAAGTCATCGTTAGATTACTTATGTTTGTTGTTGGTTTCACGAAAAGATGTTGATCGTGGGAAGGATTTGGCTAAGTCGTGAAGACTCGCAGCCAAGGGTAGATGGGTGGTTAGATAAACTGATTAGGATCAATAACTTTGTAATAGATTATAAGGAAAACTCTCATTGTATCGAATCCTTTGTGAAATAAATAAAGAATCACTTTATCTCTTATCATATTGACTCAATTATAATCGCATATAGACTCTACCATAATGAATCACTGAATTAAAACAAACTGGAATGTTAAAGATAAGGCCTTAAAACGAAAAAAAATCCTTAGGAAAATTCAGGCTTGTATCCAAGCAACCTCACTGGACTTAGAGTCCGGGTTAGGGAAGCTGAGCTAAGGCACGTGGGGAAAGTGTGGTAGGCAGTTCTGCGATAAAAGGGCGCGTGTGGATAACCATCTAGACTGTTTCCACAAAGACACCTTTTCGCCCTTGGACGGTTTTGTGGCCGAGTTTTCATTATCTTTCGGGCCTTGGGATCAGTTTTCGACACAGAATTTTCTAAGGAAACTCACGAAACGATCAGAACCAAAAAGGCAACCGAAAGAGGAGAACTTAGGAGATTTGGGAAGAATACTTGATCGGAATCAAGCCAAGAGGGCAATCCGACTGCAACATCTTGAAGAACGATCCAACAACGAGTCCAAAGGAGAAAGAACCGTGTACTGGGTCTCCAGAACGCACTTCCAAGGACAATAAATGGACCAGATAAAATGGTTAAGATCAACAAAGTCGAAATTTGGAGCCAAGCTTTTGGGAAGCAAAGAATTATGAGGAATGTTAATTTTTGGTCAAAGAAAACTTAACGTGGTCGAGCATCAACCTGGTGGTCGGGTCGCGAGAAATAAGGATCGATCGAGCAATTTTGAGATACGAGGTGGTCGAATAATTGATTGTGAATGAACCATGAGTCGAATAATATACTCAATCATGGTTAGACAATGAGTTAGATTGATTAGAAGGACGTTTTGGAGGCATAACGTTTTGGGAAGCACGACGTTTCTTCAGCATGAAGTCTTCACAAAAAAACTTCGTATCACTAAAATATTATTTTGGAGACAAAATAAGTTGGAATCAGATCACTGCCGATCGACAGATTAAGCAACGCATCGATCGATAAGCACTTTAGTGTGTCGATCGACGATCACCATCAGCGAGCAGGTGCATCACTTTTTCCTTGTTAAAATTGGTCCTTATGATTTATTTTTTCCCCAATCTCAGATTGTATAACACTGACGATAGTGTTGTTTAAGTCTGGGGGAGGTATTACTGATATTGTGTTTTATTTTGAGTTTTATAAGAAATAGGAACTTACAGGTTTAGCATCGATCGACACCGGTAGCCGACCATCGATCGACGCTCTCTTACAGAGAGAGGTATCGAGTTTTATACTTAAGCTAATTACTTATGATTTAATTTTTCTAACCAATCCGGGGCGGATTACACTGGGGAAAGTGTAATTTAATTATGGGGGAGGTTCGCTAATGTTATTTGATTGTTTTTGAGTGCTATATATATATTAAAAAGGTTTTATTGAGTCAAGAAGAAGACTATGATCTAGATTTATTATTGACTAACCATGCTATAAGCATCATTCTTAGAAGTTTTTTTTGCAGAGATTACTAGAGATACCAAAGTGGATCATCCTGCCACTATACCACATCTGCTTAGAAAGCTTAGAGGAACTGAAGCTGATTTCCAACACTAATCCTGACATTGTTTCCTTGCTTTGGGATTTGGTATACATTGGATTGGATTCCTTCTGCAAGTCTGGAAGGTAAAAGTCTGTGTGGTTCTGATTCCCTTCTCTCTCCCCTTCAGATTAAAAAAGGAGTCGAACCGTATTTGGTGGCTACAACCATTAAAGCTTGATTCATATAATCCTAGAAAGAGATAAAAAAGCTCAAAAAAAAGTGAACAGGATCTCGTGGCAAAAACCATTAGGGCTTGATTCATGGAAGCCTATCCAAATATCTCAATCAATTAAAAAAAAATGATACCCTTAAAAGAAGGGAAACATTGACTGAGAAGAAGTGAGAAGAGAGAGAGGAAAGGAATCATAAAAGGTTGCCTGTGTGTTCAGATACTTGCAAAGGTAAGAGTCCATGTGTCCCTTGATCGATACTCCCAAGGTAAAGCATGCACTTCTATTTTATGCAAATAAATGAAATCAATAGAGGGGCGAGTCAGACTAGTATTTGCTAAGTTGTTGATAAAATGGATTTGGTTGCTATACTAGGATAGGGTATATAAAGTTTCTCTGTGATTGACTTGATAGGATGTGGTTGCAATAAAGTAAGGTTACAGTTATACTAAGACAATATGTGAGTCTTCGCTTTTTAAAACATCTTTCACAAGCTTGTTTGCTTGAGGACAAGCAAAATGTTAAGTCTGGGGGAGTTGATATAGCTTATTTATTACCAGTTTTAGACCATGTTATAGACTCTATTTAGGGCCTGTTATGTGTGTCTAGGCTATGTTTTGAGGTCTTTACAGGTCCATATACGTTTTGGAGATATATGGAGATACTTGGAGCTTTTGGAGCATTTGGAGAGGAATAGTCCGTAGCTGATCATTTAAGAGAGTCGAAGTACGAGATTACCATCGATCGGTGATACAAGGTAGGCGCATACCAATGTTACATGACCAAGATCGGCCGATGTTGCATATCTGCCATCAATCGATGTCCAGTTCGCATACAGCCGACTTTCAAGCCCAAGTTAGAGACATGGTACAAGATTACAAGATTACCCTTGGACGAGTTTTGACCTAGACTTTAGGGTTTTATATTTATACTTAATGTATTGCACGAGATAAAGTGTGTTGGTGTGTGCCGTGTGCTGGGTATATTACCAGATTTATTCAGGGAGAAGATTCATAACTCAATAGGGAGATTTGTATTGAAACCCCAGTATTTTATCTATGCATTTTATTCAAATTATTATTCCTACTTTAATTATGTCTCAATAGTTATTGACTAGATTTAGGGTTTATTAATGGTACTGATGGATTAGCCAAACAATAGATTTGTTAGTGTTATTATTAGATCTATTAATAGAATTTTGTTTATTGGTTGTGTTATAGAGTAGCTAACTAGAAGCCTGATATTAGAATAGTTAGGCGCAAGCGAGAGCATGGTCTACTACCGAATTTTATTCTGTTGAGCTAGGTTGCTAGAAAAAAACGAGAGTTGATTTAGTCAATCTAGTGAACTTATCGAATTAGGTCATAGCGCTTGACTCAAGAAACCGTCGATCGACGCCGGATCATTGGCAGCGATCGACGGTCATTCCATGTCAGGAAGCAAGAGATGAGACATTGGACTTAGTCAATAGATTAGACGCACATGCGAGAGCTGGTGTCTTTTACATTAGATTTCGAGTTCCATGATTAAATACCTTTAACTTCTATCTACTATAATCCACTTGCCTGAAACCCTAGATCAAGCATATTTACTTATTTGGATTACTAGCATATTTACATAATTGCATTGTTAGCATATTTCCATAATTGCATTATTAGCATATTTCCATATTGCATATATACCTTCTAATAAGAAATATTTCCTTGACCTGATTACTTGCTACTAATATATATAGTTATCTAGCTTAGTATTTAGAAATAAGAAATCTATTGTATGCCATTTTTTTCTGTGGATTCGATCGCTAAGTAGTACACATGATCTCTCTTGACAAGAGTATTATTATTTTGTATGTTAGAATTAATGGTTAATTTGACAGTTGTTTGTCAAGATATTTATACCCTATTAGAACATAAAAGCACACCCACGTCACTAGACTAGAATGTATGGCCATCTCGGGGTTAAATTGGGAGAAGCCCAATTCTCCGAAGATGTAGACCCTGGGGTTAGATTGGGAGAAGCCCTATTCTACAGTGGTGGAGTTAGCTACTATGCACAGCTCGTCATGTGAAATGGGTCACACCCATGGACGAGCGCTGCATGACGATACGGCCCGGGTTAGATTGGGAAAAGCCCGATTCCCAGAGTGATGTTTTCTGATCATGTGACTCCAGTGTTTGTGGTCAGGAGTGTTCAGGGTGGAGGGTTAGGGCTCCATGGTGTGACGGGATCCCGGGATGTGTGGCATGTGGCTCCATCCTTTGAGCGCTTTGTTTGTTTGTTTTGTGTTGTTGTGTCTAGTATTGAGTCTAGATTGTGTTTGTGTGTTGTTAGGTCCTGGTGGTGAGACTAGTTACATTGCATTAGTAGTTGCACGTTTACTCTTCTGTATTGTTTGTTTGTATACATATTTATTTTTCATAGGGGGGTTGTTGTTGTTGTTTATTTTGGGAACTCACTGAGTAATTTCGATAACTCATGCCCTCTTCTACTATGCAAGTAACCATTAGGTGGGAAGCTTAGAGGGAAGCGGAACGGTAGGCGACTGGTGTAGATTTGAAGTTGCATAAGCATAAGCAAGGACTATCTTTCGAATGTATATTTTACTTTTCTTTTCTTTTGGAACTAGGCCGAGCGCTCGAACTCTGATATTTTGTAATGTATTGTAAGACGCTTTCCACCTATAATTAATAAAATAATGTTTATATTTGTGGTTGTGTGCTGAAGATATAAGACCTTGTCCGAGTCGACATAACTAAAAGACCGTGGTACGGGTTGCAAAGCCTTAGGCCATGGCCTCGAGCAAATAGCAAACCGGAATGGGTTGGTCTAGAGTCTTGATTTCTTCTTGATTCTTGGTCGATCTGATTCGGCAAGCTATACTTGTGGCATTCTTGGGTCGTCTCGGGTTAGTCTTGCCTAGGACGGTCTGGGGGTGTTACAAATGGTGGTATTAGAGCATGGTTCCTGATCATGCTCAGAAACCTCAACGTTTTAATGTTTTATCAAGTCAAAATTAGTCGCTTATGCCACATTAGGAAACCGGTAAATTCCACTTAGGGGTATTAGGAGTAGAAACTAGGATTAGTCCTTAAGGGAAATTTAGGATAAACCCTTTTGTTTGTGCAAATGTCTAACCAAGGATCAGGAGCAGGCGGGTCTTTCGGAATGTCGGGTCATGATGGGTCGAGGTACGCAAACTACCACAGTAAGACCCAAACCCGACCAACTAGGCCATGGTCGAAGCCTCACGTCGCTCGGTCCATACACAGACCGAGTCTCTAGATTTTTTCCCTTATTTATAATTTCGCCTAACATCGAGGGCTATCTTTAGACCTTAGATTACGACTACCTCAGTCGATTCCTAACTTAGATCCTTTCATCTTATGCACATCAGAATATTTTCTATGAACCATTGGTATAAAACCAATCCAATACTTGTCAGGTTGAATCGCCTCAGCCTTGGTTAGTTAGAACAACTACCAACTAGGTCAAGGATCGATTCTAAACCCAAACCAAGTCATACTGATCCGAGGTTTCATTCCCCTAAACCATTCTACCAGAATCCTTACCAGATACTAATATAACCAAGTACTTGATAATTCATACCTTTGCCACATCCATGGAGCTTAGTAGCTCATCAAACCTTCATTGACCCAAACACACATACTTGTCTACTGGACCACTATCACCCAATGATCTTACTTAAGGTCCTTATCCTTGTTCCTGCATAGAACAACTCCCTTTGGGTACTTAGTCATTCAACCAACCATCCCCACAAACTAAGGTGACCCTTGAGAAGTCTTCAATCAGTTAAGGATGTGCATCTGGCCCTTATAGGCTCATTAAACATCCAGCCTCGTTTCACCCTAAAGGCAATAGTACCAAATCCCTTTCTGGACTGAGAATATCCATCATATCCTAAGTCAATCATCCAACCAACCTCACATGACTTAGAACTGATGAGTCTTCATCTTGCCTGATCGGTATTGGTCTATATCAGAGACAACCGAACTTACTTGTTCATAGCAAACGATGTATTCATTAATCAGGTTAGATCAGACACCTTGATCCATCATTTATGGATCAGGTCGCCCCTTCTCAACCATGATCAGATCATATACGGCCTCCAATAAACATTCACACCTATTCAGTCATGATCCATTCGTACCTCCTCGGTCCCGAATCATTCGTACCCTTTCAGAGCCGAACCGTTCATACCCTTTAGGTCCCTACCTGTTTGCACCCTTTCGGTCCTGACCCATTCGTACCCTTTTGACCCAGACCCGTTTGAATCCTTTTGGTCCCGACCCATTTGCATCTCTTGGATCACAATACGTTCGTACCTCTTGGAACACGACACGTTCGTACCTTTTGGATCACAACACGTTCGTATCTTTTGGGTCACGACACGTTCGTACCTCTTGGATCACGACACGTTCGTATGTCCTGACTTTACAATTCATGGACTGAACCATATGGATCAGAAAAAATTGCATCCAATTACACCGTTTGGAACATGCACCCTTTGGTCGATGGCACCTTTTGGTCGATGGCACCTTTTGGTCCTCGTACCCTTTGGTACTTGCAACGCTTGGCACCTCTTGCCTTTTGGTTACTTGAAACCTTTGGTAACTCACAACCCTTTGTGACTCATGACTCCTGGCACTTGTACCCTTTGGGTCATCCCCAACCGTTCAGCCTAACCGCCCCTTCTTTGGAACGTTCCGGACTGTCTGCATAACCGACCCATTTGGAATTTCTCCAATCTACTTGGACCGACTCAAGTCCATAACCCAATAGCCCATATAATCCCAATCATGGTTAGGACCCATCGGAATTACCCTTGCCAGAACAACAAAAAACCGAACCATGGTTAAGACCCATCAGAACATCCGTCCGATCATCCATGAACCATGGTTTGTGTTTGGTTCCACTCAAACATGACCTTGGCCCTTACCAAGACATTACGTAGCCAAACCACACAATTCCTCATGCAAATAAAGAATAGGAGAAGAAGAATAAGCAGTATTGAAAAGTAGAAGGAAGAGATCCGGATGCACTTGGACCAAATCCAACCCATAAACATGATATTACCGATCAAGGATCTATGGCGATGGTTCGCCAATAACATCCATTACCTGGAACGTCCATAAAGCTAATAACCACGCCTTTATCAAGTATTATCATTCACTTCCAGTAATGATAAGATCCATTCATGGATCGTGCATCACTTCCCATGAACTTCCACAAAACTGTCTCTCCACGAACTTCCCCTTTAAAGGCTATATCATCCTTTGAAAGTGAAATCCGGCCCTCTCTCTTCTTTCCTGGTGATTTTCGTGTGTTACCAGACTCAGGAGAAAGGTTTGAGTGTTGATAACCATGATAAAAAACCATCAGAAGGTCGTTCTCACCTTCCCCCATGATCTCACTCAAAACAGTCTCCATATTGCCTTCACATGCATCTTGATATTGGATTATTGAATCCGACTCTCTCTCCTTTTCTCTCTGTATTTTCTTCTGTCAGTGATTTCCAAAAACTTTTGGAGAGGCCCCGTATTTATAGAGGACGAGGGGTTAAGTCTTTCCCCACAAACAGGCATGACTTGTAGGTGAAAGGGCATGACTTGGTCGATAGGTTGGACCTCTTGGCCGCATCCACCCTTTCCCCTATATCTGACCCTTCTTGGGTCGATACCAAGCCCAAACAGAAACCCAGACCCACCAGGCTTAGCCCATGGCCTTACCCAAGGGTCCACCAGGCCCTAGCCACCATGGCTTGACCACCCGGCCCACCACCGGCCCGGACCCGGACCCGGACCAACAGCCCAGTACCCGAACACTCCATCAAGTTGAGTTGAGATGATCCCCAGATGGTCCAGCTGAGTGAGCTGGTATCTCAGCTGAATAAGCTGACCTAAGTACTGTTGAGCTAGATTGATCATGGTCGAGCTATGTTTAGCTGGTCGAGCTAGTCGTATACTTCGTCCAGCTGCCAAAACACTCGTCTAGCTCTTTTAACTCGTTTCTTTCCCTCTCATTTGGTTAAGTCCTTATATACTTAACCCTATCCTGACCATGGAACGCCTGCAACTTGATCATAATGATCTTCTGCTTATTTCCTCGAACCATGGTCAGTCACATGATCCTTATTTATGATTGTGGATGCTACAAGTCTCCCCTACTTGCGATGGATTCTTCCTCGAATCCAAATCAATTGTTTCCTCAGAAACAAACAGTTCAAATCACTTAGGATACTCAGCTTTCATTCTTGCCTCCGTTTCCCAAGTGGTTATCTCTTTCCCACTGAAGTCCCACATGACTTTGATCATTTGAACTGTTTTCTTCCTTGTTGCTTTTTCCATCTGTTCTACTATTTGAACCAGCCTTGTTTCTAAGGTTAGGTTATTTCCTAGATCATCAGTAATAGCTGGAAGTACAATGTCTTGGTCCGACAGGCATTTCCTGAGTCGAGAGACATGGAACACATTGTGAAATGCATCCATCTTTGCTGGCAAGTCTAACTTGTATGCAATTATTCCAACTCTTTCTATGACCTTGAACGGCCCCAAGTATCTTGGATCTAATTTCTTTCTTCCGGAAATTCTAACCCTTCCCTTGAAGGTAATCATCTGTAGGTAAACCAAGTCCCCAACCTCAAACTCGAGATCTTTCCTACGTTGATCTGCATAGTTCTTTTGGCGGTCTTGTGCTTCACTCATCTTATCCCTCACAAACTTGATCTTGCTGGTTGTCACTTCAACAATTTCCGGTCCAATCATGCTACGCTCCCCCACTTGGGTCCACCATAGGGGTGTCCTGCATGGAAGCCCATATAGAGCTTCGTATGGCGACTTCCCAATACTCATATGGAAGCTATTGTTGTAGGAAGATTCTACCAAAGGTAGATGTCTTTCCCAGGAATCACCCCAGTCCAAGACACATGCTCGCAACATATCTTCCTATGTTTGAATCGTACGTTCCGACTGTCCATCCGTCTGTGGGTGATAAGCGGTACTCATGTTTACTCTTGTTCCCAGCTCTTTCTGAAAAGCTCTCAGAAATGATATGTAAAACTTGAGTCCCTATCTGATACAATACTAGCCGGCACACCATGTAGTCGGAAAAACTCATCGATGTACTTGCGTACAATCTAATCAACACTCTCCGATTACTTGATGGCCAGAAAGTGTGCCGATTTTTTAAGGTGATCCACCATGAACCAAATCACATCTTTCTTATTCCTTGGCGCTGGGAACCCAGTCTCAAAATCCTTTGTGATATGGTCCCACTCCGAACTAGACAAGTTATGTAACAATCCACTCAGAACCTAATGCTCAGCGTTGATGAGTTGACAAGTGAAATACTTAGCCACACATACTACCACATCAGCCTTCATACGGATCCAATGATAGTACTCCATGAGGTTCTGGTACATCTTGGGTGTACCGAGATTTTAGGCTTACGAGCTTGTCTCATAATCTCCTCCTTTAGTCCTCTACCATCAGGAACGCTAATCCTTCCACAGACTAGGATTGTACCATCCTTCGCGGTATGGTACTCAATCCCATATTCAGAGAAACCTTCCTCAGGTTCTCATCTTGTCTTTGATCATGTACTCTGACTCGTTCATTCTGAACATAATCGCAAGTCCCATGATCAGAGCAATTGATGACTAAGTCGTAACCCATACTCAACAAATCGTCTATCCTAGGAAACATGTACTTGTTCTTTTGAGTAACCATGTTCAACCCTTGATAGTCGATACACAGACACATGCTACCATCCTTTTTTTTCACAAGAGGACTGGTGCGTTCTAAGGGGAACTACTCGGGCGTATGAACCCCTTGTCAAGAAATTCTTCTAATTGCTTCTTTAGATCGGCCATCTTGCCTTGAGCCATTCGATATGGACTCTAGGACAGTGGAGCTGTCCCTGGTTCTAGTTCGATCATGAATGGATCCGACCTATCAGGGGGACACCCTGTAGAGAACGGAACACATCTGGGAACTCAGACACCAACGAGTCCTCAGACTTGAATTCTGTCCCTCACCGGACATTGTCATAATTTGATCCTTGCCTCATGGGCTTGATCAAATTGAAATCCCAACCCTAGGTCAATCTACGACTTGGTTGTACTGCAACCCTGGTCCCTTCTCAGACGTGGTCGACTTTAGCTCGGCCATCTCGGCTGGAGCCATTCGATACGGACTCTAGGAAAGTGGATCTGTCCCTGGTTCTAGTTCAATCATGAATGGATCCGACCTATCATGGGGGACACCCTGTAGCGAACGGAACACATCCGGGAACTCAGACACCAACGAGTCCTCAGACAAATCTTATTAATCGACATAATTGTCTTGCTCCATAGTGGTGCTTGTGGCCAGAAGAGCCTCACAATCCTGACTTAGCATCCGTTCCACACGGACTGCTGAAACCACTACTTCTCCTAGAGCCGGACCCAGAATTTGGTACTCAACTGGTGAGGTCCAATCTCCAATTGCACACAATACTTGTGGCAATCGAGAGTGGCCCGATACTTTCCCAACCAGACCATGCCTAGGATCACCTCGTGATACTGTAGGCGAACAATAATCAGATCCACAGGTAGATTCTTACCTTAGATATTCACCGGGACATTTGTCATAATGCCTGGTGATTGCATGACTTGCCCACCGGCAGCCTTCACTAACCTCAAATTATCCCCATATTCTAAACAGAAGACCCTTTCCGACCAGCTCTGGGCTCACGAAACTATGTGTAGCCCCTGTGTCTAAAAGTATGTGTGTTTCCACACCACCGATCATGAGGGTCCCTATATGAGTAGGATCTCGGTTTGATCACACATTCGGAAAATGTCCCATACCATTCCCCAAAGTGTCACACTTTTGGAATGCTGACACCATTCAAAAGACTGTTTATAATATAGCTCAACCCTCATCATACAAAGATATCACACCTCATGTCCTTTCAAGACCATTCATTACTCCTTGGTAACTAGGTTGGCAAACCTTACAGTATAAGGCTCTTGCCCTTAGATACTGTATCTTGGCTAAGCCGGTTCAGCTTCGAACTTCCTCGTTCTCAAACGTGATACCTTACTTACCTCAACTCTCTCTTGGCTCACCGTAACTAATGTTTTTAGAATCAACTTAGTTTTCCAGAAAAAAAACGTCGGTTTGAACTCAACATCTTTGAACATTGTCCTCCACAGGATCAACGCCGCTCTGATACCACTTGTAAGACCCAAACCCGGCCGACTAGGACGCGGTCGAAGCCTCACGTTGCTCGGTCCATACATAGACCAAACCTCTAGATTTTCGCCCTTATTTATAATTTCGCCTGACAGCAAGGGCTATCTTTAGACCTTAACTTACGACTACCTCAATCGATTCCTAGCTTAGATCCTTTCAACTTATGTAGAGCAGAATATTTATTATGAACCATTGGTATAAAACCAATCCAATACTTGTCAGGTTGAATCGCCTCAGCCTTGGTTAGTTAGAACAACTACCAACTAGCTAAAAGATCGATTCTAAACCCAAACCAACTCATACTGATCCGAGGTTCCACTCCCCTAAACCATTATACCAGAATCCTTACCAGATGCTAAACAAGTACTTGATAATTTATACCTTTGCCACATCCATGGAGCTTAGTAGCTCATCAGACCTCCATTGACCCAAACACACATACTTGTGTACTAGACCACGATCACTCAATGATCTTACTTAAGGTCCTTATCCTTGTTCCTGGATAGAACAACTACCTTTGGGTACTTAGTCATTCAGCCAACCATCCCCACAGAATAAGGTGACCCTTGAGAAGTCTTCAATCAGTTAAGGATGTGCATCTGGCCCTTATCGGCTCATACACATCCAGCCTTGTTTCACCCTATAGTCAATAGTACCAAGTCCCTTTCTGGAATGAGAATTTCCATCATATCCTAAGTCAATCATCCAACCAACCTCACATGACTTAAAACTGATGATTCTTCATCTTGCCTGATCGGAATTGGTCTATATCTGGGACAACCGAACTGACTTGTTCATAGAAGACGATGTATTCATTAATCAGGTTAGATCCGACACCTTAATCCATCATTTATGGATCAGGTCGTTCCTTCTCAACCATGATCAGATCATATAAGGCCTCCCATGAACAATCACACCTATTAGGTCACGATCCATTCGTACCTCCTCGGTCAAGAATCATTCGTACCCTTTCAGACCCGAACCATTCGTACCCTTTCGGTCCTACCCGTTTGCACCCTTTCGGTCCCGGCCCGTTCGCACCCTTTTGGCCCCGACACGTTCGCATCGTTTCGGTCCCGACCTGTTTGCATCCCTTGGATCACAATACGTTCCTACCTCTTGGAACACGACACGTTCGTACCTCTTGCAACACGACACGTTCATACCTTTTGGATCACGACACGTTCGTTTGTCCTGAATTTACAAGTCATGTACTGAACCATATGGATTGGACAAAACCGCATCCAATGACACCGTTTGGAACATGCACCCTATGGTCGATGGCACCTTTTGGTCCTTGTACCCTTTGGTACTTGCAACCCTTGGCACCTCGTGCCTTTTGGTTACTTGCACACTTTGGTAACTAACAACCGTTGGTTACTCATGACTCTTGGCACTCTTACCCTTTGGGTCATCCCCAACCGTTCATCCTAACCGCTCCTTCTTTGGAAGGATCCAGACTGTCCGCCTAACTGACCCATTGGGACTTGATCCAATCTTCTTGGACCAACTCAAGGCCATAACCCAATAGCTTATGAAAGCCCAATGAAGCCACTGAATTACCCTTGCCAGAACAAAGGAAAACCAAACCATGGCTAAGACCCATCTGACTATCCGTCCGATCATCCATGAACCATGGTTTGTGGTTGGTTCCACTCGAACATGATCTTGGCCCTTGCCAAGACATTCCGTAACCAACTGACACCATTCCTCACGCGAATACAGAATAAGAGAAGAAGAAGCAGTATTGAAAAGTAGAAGGAAGAGATCCGGATGCACTTGGACCAAATCCAACCCATAAACATGATATTACCGATCAAGGATCTATGGCGATGGTTCGCCAATAACATCCATTACCTGGAACGTCCATAAAGCTAATAACCACGCCTTTATCAAGTATTATCATTCACTTCCAGTAATGATAAGATCCATTCATGGATCGTGCATCACTTCCCATGAACTTCCACAAAACTGTCTCTCCACGAACTTCCCCTTTTAAGGCTATATCATCCTTTGAAAGTGAAGCCCGGCCCTCTCTCTTCTTTCCTGGTGATTTGCGTGTGTTATCAGACTCAGGAGAAAGGTTTGAGTGTTGATAACAATGATCAAAACCCATCATAAGGTCGTTCTCAACTTCCCCCATGATCTCTCTCAAAACAGTCTCCATATTACCTTCACATGCATCTCGATTTTGGATTAATGAATCCGACTCTCTCTCCTTTTCTCTCTATATTTTCTTCTGTCTGTAATTTACAAAAACGTGTGGAGAGGCCCCCTATTAATAGAGGACGAGGGGGTAAGTCTTGCCCCATGAACAGGCATGACTTGCAGGTGAAAGGGCATGACTTGGTCGATAGGTTGCACCTCTTGGCCGCATGCACCCCTTCACCTGTATCTGACCATTCTTGGGTCGATACCAAGCCCAAACAGATACCCATACCCACCACGCTTCACTCATGGCCTTACCCAAGGGTCCACCAGGCCCTAACCACCACGACTGGACCACCCGGCCCAGACCCGGACCCGGACCAACTGCCCAGTACCTAAACACTCCGTCCAACTTAGTTGAGCTGATCCCCAGTTGGTCCAGCTGAGTGACTGTATCTCAGCTGAATTAGCTGACCTAAGTAGTGTTGAGCTAGACTGAGCTTGGTCGAGCTAGCCGTACTCTTCGTTCAGCTGCCAAAACACTCGTCTAGCTCTTTTATTTCGTTTCTTTCCCTCTCATTTGGTTATGTCCTTATATACTTAACCCTATCCTGACCATGGAAATCCTGCAACTTAATCATAATGATCTTCAGCTTATTTCCTCGAACAATGGTTAGTCACATGGTCCTTATTAAGGATAGGGGATGCTACAACCACAACTTTTCGAATGTTTTGGATTCGATAATTCAGACATGCAATAGTGGACTAAGGCCTATGGAAGGAATGGAACATGCAAACATTGAGGAGAACGTACATCCGGGAGCTTGGAGATTATCAGTATCACAATCCCACTCTCAACATGCAGAATCAGAACCATTTGTTGGACCGCGGCGACCCAACTCATGCGGACTCGGCAAGATCTACATCAAGGAGAAACAACCCAGGACCAGCAGAAGTGGCTGCACCAGCCCCAGCAGCTGGAATAGACCAGCGGACTCTACTTTATCCATGGTGCATGATCTCTTGTGTAAAATCTTAACCAAAAAAGTCACCCCAAGTCCGGAAGCAAACCAAGCACCGTAACCAGACTTCTTGAAGTACGTCCTTTCAATGAAGAGCATGGGTACCATCAGGTTTGAAGGAGAAGCGGATACCTTTAAAGCTGATGCATGGATGTGGCATGTAGAGAAGAAGTTCATGGAAACCAAATGTCTGGACAAATTCAAGAAATACATATCCGTGTAATACTTGGAGGGTGATGCAATGTCATGGTGGAAGAGCCTTACTCGAAGACAAGTAGAAGCTGATATGGATTGGGATGCATTCATGAGGGAGTTTCAGAGGAAGTACTTTCCTCCAGAAGCATGAGACAGAATGGATCAGGATTTTCTTTGATTAGAGCAAGGGGAAGGAGTGTAAGGGAGTATGAAGCAGAATTCCTCAAGATTAGCTGATACATCTACTATGGGAACGGATATGAAGCACTATTAGTTCGTAAATTCTTATTTGGTCTCAGGCCAGCGATCAGGAGTCGTCTACAAGCTGTCAACTTAAAAAGTTTGTTCAAATTGGTAGAGAAAGCAGTCAACGTGGAAGAAATGGTAACAACAGAGCATGGGTCAATACTTACGACTGGTTCAAACCCTAAGACGCCGTCCAGTCGGTCAGGAGAGGATATGTTACGAATCAACCTAAGGAAAAGAAGAACGGGTCAGTTCAAGAGACAAGGAAAGACACCAAGATAACAAGTGAAGTGCTACATGCGTGGTCGATTGGGACTTACTCTCGTGAATGTACTGACTCAACCACTGAGAAGTTAGATTGGAAGGCATCAGTTACATGCTACAAATGTGAAGAGAAGGGTCACTTCGCCAATGATTGTTTTGTACATCGTCTAGGACAAGGAGAAGTAACGTTTGCGTGTAGCCAACCGACCCGACTGACCAATGAGCACCCAGCCGGGCGTCCTGCTCTGGAGGAAGAGTATATGCTCTGGAAATGGAGGGAACTCAATCCAGTGCTCCAGGACCGTCGAGGGGTCCTGTGAAAGGTTTGTTTCAGTGCTAACTTTCTCTTTTGTGTGTTTAATTTATTGCTGAGTAGTTACTAGATTATGGTGATAGCGTTCTGGATGAATGCTAGTGTATTGAACTTATTTTAGGATCATTGATGGTTGGTGTGGAACCCCTGCTTTTGTTTTGTTTTATTCGGGAGCCACCCATAGTTTTGTGAACCCAGTAATAGCCTCTACGTTTGTAGGAACCCTTGTGACTTATGATATTGATATCTCGGTGTTAACCCCTGGAGGCCAAACCTTGAAAGTTGAGAGGGTGTTGTTGAGTGTTCCTATTGTGATCCAGCATGAACCCCTTTTAGCTGATGTAGTTAGTAGTTATGCCCTTGGAAGGTTTTGAGGTTATTTTACGGATGGATTGGCTGTCAAGGCACCGGGCATGGTTGGACTGTAGGAAGAGTTATGTTTAAAGACGACCAGCAAGTGCTATTGGCATATCATGGGATCAAGCCTAGCATCTCGGCGATGATTGTAACGGCAATGAGAGCGGAGAAAGCATTACTAGACGGCAAGGTCTACTTGGTGTCACTTTTGTATATTGGAGACTAGTCAAGAAAGGAGTTGAGGATAGAAGACATTCCGGTAGTCCAAGAGTTTGAAGATGTGTTTCAGGCATTGAGGGAATTGCCACCACCCAGGAGTAATCCGTTCACCATCAACTTGGAACCTAGTGCTGCACCTATTGCCAAAGCTCCTTACCGCATGGCGCCAGCTGAGTTGGCAGAGCTCAAGAAGCAGTTAGAGGATTTAGTAGACAAAGGTTTCATAAGACCAAGTTCTTCACCATGGGGAGCTTCGGTTCTGTTTGTAAAGAAAAAGGATGGCGGCATGAGGTTGTGCATCGACTACAGAGGGATCAACAATGTCATGATCAAGGATAAGTACCCCTTACCGAGGATCGATGAATTGTTGGATCAACTGAGAGAAGCAAGTTGGTTCTCGAAGATAGATTTAGCCTCGGGATATCACCAAATTTCGATAGCATAGACCGAGGTGATGAAGACAGCATTTAACACTCGGTACGGCCCGTTCGAGTTTGTTGTAATGCTGTTTGGGTTGACCAATGCGCCAGCAGTGTTTATGAGGCTAATGAACGAAGTGTTCCATGACTACATCGACCTGTTTGTGATTGTGTTTATTAACGACATGCTAATCTATTCGCGGAGCGAGGAGGAACACAAAGAGTATCTGCGGAAGGTACTCGAGAAACTTAGAGACGAGAAGTTGTTTGCCAAGTTCAGCAAGTGTCGATTCTGGACACCGGAGATTGGTTTTTTAAGGTCATAGAGTGTCCGAGAAAGGAGTTTCCGCGGATCCAGAGAAGATTGCGGTAGTAGAAGGATGGCCTCAACCAACCACAGCAACAGAGATCAGAAGTTTTCTTGGGTTGGCTGGCTACTACCAAAGGTTTGTCAAGGGATTCTCATCCATTTCCAAACCATTGACAAGACTTACCGGGAAAGACGTACCATTTGTATGGGATGAGCACACGGAGGAAGCTTTCAACAAGCTCAAGGATGCATTGACTATGGCACCGGTCGTTACCTTACCACAACCAGGTAAGACATACGATGTGTATACAGATGCGTCGCGGGTAGGATTGGGGTGTGTGCTAATGAAAGAGAACAAAGTGATTGCATACGCCTCAAGGCAGTTGAAGAAGCATGAGGAGAACTACCACTTGGAATGCAAGCAGTAAATCAAGCCAGCCTATTTTAGCGTATCCGACAAGCACAAACTGAAGACAAAGAATTGAAGAAGATCATGGAGCAGATAAAGGAGGAATATGGGTCTAATGCAAATGGTTATCATGTACCTGAAGATGGACCAATTTTACTTAATGGGAGAATCACAGTACCAAAGGAAGGACGATTTCGGGAGGAGATTCTCAAGACAGCGCATCATTCTCTCTTGAGCATTCATCCCGAAAGCACAAAGATGTACAGAGATGTGAGAAGGTTTCACCATTGGCCAGGCATGAAGAAAGATGTTGCAAAGTGTGTAGCGCAGTGTCAAAAATGTCAACAAATCAAAACTGAGAATCAGGTATCGGGTGGACTACTCCACAGCCTAACTGTACCAGAATGGTAGTGGGATTCGGTATCAATGGATCTGATTACCGGATTACCAGTAGCAAGAGGAAGATCAAACAATTCGATTTGGGTAATCATGGATCGGTTAACCAAAGTTGCACACTTACTAGCAATTCGTGACACGGACAAGATGGAGGCATTGGCAGAGCTTTTGTAAGACCCCATGGAATACCAGCCAACATTGTATCTCACCGAGACCCAAGACTCACAGCAGCATTTTGGAGAGCATTACAAGGAGCCTTGGGGACGGAGCTACACATTAGCACTGCCTTTCATCCAGAGACGGACGGGTAAACAGAGAGAACCATCCAAACATTGGAAGACATACTACGACTATGCATACTGGACTGGGCAGGTACGTGGGAGCACTACCTACCTTTGTTAGAGTTTTCTTATAATAATAGCTACCATGCCAGTATTGCTATGTCACCGTATAAGGCGTTGTAAGGGCGAACATGCCGAACACCTCTGTGTTGGACGGAAGTTGGAGAAAGGAGATTGTTTGGACAGGGAATCATTGAGGAAACATTGGAGAAGCTACGAGTCATCCCAGCAAACATGAAGAAAGCACAAGATCGACAAAAGAAATATGCCGACCAAAGGAGTAGATAGGTTCTATTTGAGGTGGGAGATATGGTATATCTCAAGGTATCAGCACAAAAAGGAAAGGATCGTTTCAGTAAACTCGGGAAGTTAGCTGTGCGTATCAGTGGTCAATACCGGATTATTGGAAGAGTTGGAGAGGTAGCCTACAGGTTGGAACTACCAGAAGACATGAACCTGCACCCAGTATTCCATGTGTCTATGCTGAGGAAGCATATTGACGACCCGAACTTGATCGAGCCAGAGAGGATTCCTGAGTTGAGACAAGACTTTACCTACCTAGAGGGACCGATCAGAATTGGAAAGAGACGTCTTAGAAGGTTGAAGAATCGGGAAATTCCTCAAATTCAAGTATTTTGGGGAAGAAAAAGCTCCATGGTGATAACATGGGAAGACGAAGAGAGGTTTTGCCTGAGCTATCCAGAGTTCTTTGAAGATGAAGCGGGGACGTCAGCAGTTCCATAGAATTCAGGACGAATTCTAATGAGAGGGAGAGAATGTAATGACCCTATCTTAGAGTAGATATGGTCGAAGAGATCAAAGTGCTCAGATGGAGAAAAGATGAGTTGCACTAACTTCGGAGGATCAAAAATAGAGGTTTGGTCGAAGCAATTTTGTCTGGATCGGACAGATTTCATAGTTGGCCGAAACATCTAAAACGAAGGTCGACGAGGACGAAGGCGATATTTTGAAGATGTGTGAGCTAGGAGTATCTTTGTTTAGAGAAATCAAGGTAGTAATAATAGGACATATGGTCGTGATAAAACCAAGTTGGTCCAGGATAAATAAAGAGATGGACGATGACCTAGTCTGTTGCGGTCGAATCGAGAACAGTCGAGCCGATTAGCGATTTTCGAGCAATGAAGTGGAATGGGAGCATCTTGGAATGTTTTTTCTTCTTAAACACATTCAAATGAAGACTTTTGGGAATTGATGACGTGGTAAGAAAGGGGTGACCAGAGATGACATGGCGATGACGAGCGCACACCCATTGGTTGCATTTTCTCATTGGCCGGGAAGAAGACTTGGTGACCAAGTTACAAGGCCTCTAGAAGCTGAGACTTGCCTTTCAAGGGAGTGTAAATTTTGTGGCCAAGCTTTGAATGTTTTAGAATTTGGGAAGCTTGCAAGGAAAGTTTGGTGAGTGGGACACAAGTCCACTTACCTTCCTGCACAAAAGTCCTCTTGTCCAACCAGCCTCAGCCCTTCTTCTCTATAAATACCAGACCCCTCCCGTTCATTTTCTTCATCCCAAAACGTGAGTGATTACCCTAGAGAGAGAGTGGTGAGTTTAGAGAGAGAAACCGAGAGTTAAGGAGTGTTTTTTGGTTTTTTGTTAATCGTTTTGGAGAGTTAGCAGGAGGTGCTAGGTAGTCTTTGTAGGCATCAAACCAGGTGGGTTCCGAAGACGTTTTGGTGTTTTTTTATGTATGCAGGTATGGAGGTTTCATCGGCGGATCTTAAGTGAAGACCCGGGGAAAGAGTTTAATCGGTTTTGTGCAGGGCCCTGGGAGAGTGTGTGCCAATTGCATACATGTTGTGATTGTTGTGTTTGTTTAGGATTGCATAATCATCAAGACGTTGTAGTGTGTTGAACCCCAAGTGACTTCAGTGAGACTCTCTCTTGTCGGGTGTGTAGATATTGTTGCATGCATTACTTGTTGTTTAATGTGTCTCTTGTTTGTGAGTTGTCTTGTGCTAGGTCTAAACCTAGCATTGCATGGAGTTTAGAGGTGGAGCTCCCTCATGCTGGTTGTATTTTGGTGTTTTGGTCTAGACAAGCACAAGTACGTTTTTGTGTGCGTTGTACATGTAGTCTAGGTGCGCATTGCATGGAGGTTAGAGGCGGAGCTCCCTCATGCTGGTTGGTTTTGTGTTGCGCCTAGACTAGAATGTATGGCCATGTCGGGGTTAGACTGGGAGAAGCCCAATTCTCCAGTGGTGGAGTTGCCTACTCTGCACAGCTCGTCACTTGAAGTGGGTCGCCCCCATGGACGAGCGCTGCATGATGTTGCGGCTCGGGTTAGATTGGGAGAAGCCAAATTCCCAAAGTTATGTTTTCCAACCATGTGACTCCAGTGTTTGTGGTCGGGAGTGTTAAGGGTGGAGGGTTAGGGCTCCGTGGTGTGAAGGGATCCCGGGATGTGTGGCATGTGGCTCCATCGTTTTAGCGCTTTGTTTGTTTTTTGTGTTGTTGAGTCTAGGATTGAATTTAGATTGCATTTGTGTGTTGTTAGGTCTCGGTGGGGAGACTAGTTGCATTGCATTTGTAGTTGCACGTTTACTCTTCCGCATATTTATTTGTGATTTTGTGTTGTTGTTTAAGCATGGGATGAAGGGGGGGGGGGGGGGGGGGGTTGTTGTTTATTTTGGGAACTCACTGAGTAATTTCGATTACTCGTGCCCTCTTCTACTATGCAGGTAACCAGTAGGTGGGAAGCTTAGAGGGAAGCGGAACGGTAGGCGACCGGTGTAGATTTGAAGTGGCATAAGCATAAGCAAGGACTAGCTTTCGAATGTATATATTTACTTTTCTTTTCTTTTGGCACTAGGCCGAGCGCTCTAACTCTGATATTTTGTAATGTATTGTAAGACACTTTCCACCTATAATTAATAAAACAATGTTTATATTCGTGTTTGTGTTCTGAATGATATAAGACCTTATTCGGGTCAACATAACTCAAAGACCATGGTACGGTTTGCTTAAGCCTTAGGCCATGGCCTCGAGGACATACCAAGCCAGAATGGTTTGGTCGAGAGTCTTTATTAGTTCTTGATTCTTGGTCGATCTGACTCGGCGAGCTATACTTGTGGCATTCTCGGGTCGTCTCCGTTTAGTCCGGCCTAGGACGTTCTAGGGGTGTTACAAATATGGCTAGCTTCCATTGGCACTATGTCACATTGGACCATGTCTTGGTACTGTCCAATGGTGAAGGGAACAGAAACCTGCTTAGTTACGCGCACTTCTCCTTCTTCACTAAACCACTGGAGAGCATATGGTCGAGGATGCGCTTGTGGAACTAGGCAAAGTTTCTCGACCAGCACTTCACTAGATGCATTGGTGCAACTGCATCCGTCTATGATAAGGCTACATACCTTATCTTCGACCATACAAAGTGTGTGAAACAAGTTTTGACATTGCTCCTGAGCTTCTGGCTTGGTTTGAGTATTTAGAACACGTCGGGTAACGAGTAACTCCCCATGAGTTGGGTAGTTCACAATCTCTTCTTCTTCATCCTCCTTTTGTTCTTAATTATCAGAAACAACATCTCCACTTGCCAAGACTAGCATGGTTTTCTTGTTGATGCACTCACTAGTGTACTGCCCAAAGCCTTGGCAGTTGCAACACCTAATGTTTCTGGTCCGGTTGTTTGGTGTTGGACCTTTGCCCTTGTCGTCCTGAGTTGAGTTCATAGGGCGAGTATCTTCTCTTGGCTTATTGAACGGCTTATCTTCTTTAGTATAGGTGGGTTTTGACAAGGAATCAAGCTGATTCCTTCCCACTCCCCTTCTTTTGTTTTGCTGTTCAATCAGGGTAGCCTTGTGAAATATCTTTTATATGCTATTGATAGGGACTGATATTTACCACTATTGTGCCATGATATCAGCCCTATTTAGAGTCTATTATATGTTTTTGGATTATTTTTTAAAGTAGTTACAGGTTAAGGTACGTTTTGGAGAACCTTGATGATTCTGGAGCTTTTAGAGATGCAGAACTGCGCAGATGCGTCAGATGTTTAGCTATCGACGGCGACCTTCCCACACTAAGATTGAGTTGATATTTGGTAATACAATAAATATTTGAGTTGGATTTCTAATGCCACCGGTTTGAAGTCCATCGGATGGTTGGATCTAAAGTTATGCCCGATTTACTGAAGAGTGGTCTGTCTGTCTCACGAGAGAAAGCTGTCGAGAAGATGAATGAGTGTCGATCGACGGCACAGCCTTTGTGTCGATCGACGGTGATCCCAGATGACACGACCAGATTTTTTTATGGCCGACTAAAAACCAAATGTCATGGAAAGGTATGAGAATACCTCTGCATGAGTTTAGACCTAATTTATGTTGACGGCTAAGCTTTA
>CAJHQQ010002398.1:0-65748 GCA_905132885.1 Moricandia moricandioides
TTTCATCATTGGAGAAAAGTGAGTTCCCGATTTATTTGTGTTTTGTTAGTTACCAAAGTTAGAAATATATCCCTCAAAGTATTTTTTTTTCCGCCCATTCATCAAGAATAAATATCTAAAAATAAAAAAAAATGCCTAATAAAAAACCATCTCCTTCAAAACCCCACATCTCCCAAAGCAAACAAAACACAACCAAACACCTAAATATAAAAACCTGTTTTCTTAAATTTAACCTCTTCATTCACCAATATAATAACTTTTCCTCACATCTCTCTTCCAAAAAGAAAAGTAAAACCTCCCCAAAAAATAAAAATAAAGATGGACGACCTAACAAGAATGATCCTTGTCCTAACCCTGGTTGTAATGTTCGTATGGGGTTCAGACGCATCGGCAATGCAAAAGACAAAATTTGACGCGCCGCTTCTGACTGAAAAAATCGCAACAAATAGATCGATAATAGTCGATATACAAGGCAAAGGAGACTACACTTCTGTTCAAAAAGCCATTGATGCTGTCCCTGTTGGTAACTCTAATTGGATTATCGTCCATGTCCGTAAAGGAATCTACAAGTACGTTTACGTTTACTAGGTTTAAACCTTTTACATGCATACTACATAGTATATTTATAACCAAGTTATAGAATTATCATATGCATTACTAGCAACTTGGTTATATATTGTGTAGCATGGGTTAAGGTAACATTTCTGATTTTAAAAGGGAGAGAGTGCACATTCCAGAGAACAAGCCGTTCATATTTATGAGAGGCAACGGTAGAGGAAAAACGGTCATCGAATCTTCACAAAGTTCGGTCGATAATGTTGCTTCAGCCACTTTCAAAGTCGAAGCTAATCACTTCGTTGCTTTTGGTATCACCATCAGGGTATGTACATAACATAATTGTAGATTTAGAACTTTTTACATATTAATTATTATGAAAATGGCATTGGTGTGTTGATGAATGAATATACAGAATGATGCACCGGTGGGAATGGCGTTCACGTCTGATAACCAATCGGTGGCAGCGTTTGTGGCTGCCGATAAAGTAGCGTTTTACCATTGTGCGTTCTACAGCTTGCACAACACTTTGTTTGATAACAAAGGTAGACATTACTACCACGAGTGTTACATCCAAGGCTCCATAGACTTCATCTTTGGTCGTGCAACTTCCATTTTCAACGTACTTTTTTTTCCCACTTAACACATTCTCTAAAACATAAACCTCCAGTAACATACCACTTTTTAACATTTTCTATAAACTTATTACAGAACTGTGAGATCTTTGTGATATCAGACAAGAGGGTGAAACCATACGGGTCAATCACAGCACACCACAGGGAAAACGCAGAGGAGAACACGGGTTATGTGTTCATAAGAGGTAAAGTGTACGGTGTCGATGAGGTTTACTTAGGCAGAGCCAAAGGACCTTATTCTCGAGTCATCTTTGCCAAGACTTACTTGTCCAAGACCGTTGTCCCTAACGGTTGGACTAACTGGAGCTACGACGGCTCGACCAAGTTAGTCTCTAATTATTAAATACCACCTACTTATTGTTCATGTTTATACTAACATTCTTGAGACTTTTGATCAGGGATTTATACCATGCGGAGTATAAGTGTCATGGACCAGGTGCTGAGAGACAACGTAGATCAGATTGGGCCAAAGAACTTACAAAACAAGAAGTTGAGTCTTTCTTGTCCATTGATTTTATTGATGGGACTTCTTGGCTCCCTGTTTGGCTTCAGCAAAAGTCTTAGTTCTCGCGTTTGGCTTTTGGCGTTTTGCGTTTTGGTGTGGCCTGGTAAAAAAACATATGAAGGCAGAAGAATGCTATCTTGTCTTCAACAATACTCTATGCGAAATAGTTTTCTCTTTCTTTCTTTTTGTTCTACTCTTGAATGTTTTTAGAGTGATTGGAAACTCTTATGCACACGTTATATAAGAAAGTTTCCCTTTTTAATATATGATACCTAAGTTATAAATCATTTCTTCCAGTTTAATTACTTTCCCGGATAATTAATTGAATTAACAAGCAAACAAAAACTATAGTGACTTGTGAATAAGGTTTACAATTTTTTAAGTATGGTTATTCATACATATATAAATAATAAATCACAAAGAAATGAATGTACTTGCTTCTCATGTAACTTGGCACAAAAGTAACTAGTCCTAGCTTAGATCAAGCTAAGAAGAGATTTTGTATAAATATTTAAAATCCACCGCCAAATCCACCACCTGCACCACCACCACCACCTCCTCCGAATCCTCCTCCAGCACCCCCACCTGCACCACCACCAAATCCTCCGCCTGATCCTCCACCAAATCCCCCGCCGAGACCTCCGCCTGCACCACCACCGAATCCTCCCCCAGCTCCTCCACCAGCGCCTCCTCCGAATCCTCCCCCAGCACCACTACCAATTCCTCCTCCGGCACCTCCTCCAGCACCGCCGCCTAATCCTCCACCGCTACCACCACCTGCACCACCTCCGATACCTCCACCGTGGCCTCCTCCTAGTCCCCCACCAGCACCTCCTCCCGCACCACCACCAATACCTCCACCGTGGCCTCCTCCTAGCCCTCCACCAGCACCTCCTCCCGCACCACCGCCAATACCTCCACCAGCTCCTGCACCACCTCCAGCACCTCCTCCGGCACCACCCCCAATACCTCCACCGTGGCCTCCTCCTAGCCCTCCACCAGCACCTCCTCCCGCGCCACCTCCTAGACCACCACCAGCTCCTCCTCCGGCACCACCTCCAATACCTCCACCGTGGCCTCCTCCTAGCCCTCCACCAGCACCTCCTCCCGCGCCACCTCCTAGACCACCACCACCACCTACACCTCCTCCAATTCCTCCACCGGCACCGCCTCCTGCACCTCCACCGGCACCTCCACCTATACCTCCACCGTGACCTCCTCCTAGTCCTCCACCAGCACCGCCTCCTGCACCACCACCAGCACCTCCACCAATACCTCCACCGTGGCCTCCACCAATGCCACCTCCTAAACCTCCACCATGGCCTCCTCCTACACCACCACCAAAACCTCCACCGGCGCCTCCACCGCCACCAATTCCTCCTCCAAAACCTTTGCCGCCACCAATGCCACCTCCTAAACCGCCACCATGGCCTCCTCCTAAACCACCACCAAAACCTCCACCGGCACCTCCACCGCCACCAATTCCTCCTCCAAAACCTTTGCCGCCACCAAAGCCAACTCCACCGCCTCCCAACGTCTCCTTCTCCAATCTCCTACACTCCACAACCCCAATCACCACGACTACAAGCATCAAACCCAAAAACCCAAAAGATATTTTCCCCATATCTTTGATATATTTGGTTCTAGTATCTTTTTTAATGATCAGTATAGAATTGTTATAGCTCACTTGAACTAGCTACTAACACTATATATAGTAAGTAGAGACAACATTTATGAGATATGGTTGAGAAAGGCCTTCAACATCTTTCCTGCACCGCGTTTCTCCGCATGTTACCCAATCGTTCATGTTCATTTTCTTCAACGAATCAATTAATGAGTGATACCCAAAGTGCCTCTTTTTATATAAATCTTCTATTCCTATCATAACATGTCATCCTTTTATTTAATTCCATCTTCTCCTACTTTACTATTTCAATATTGTATACAGCATTACAGCTTACATAGATAACGCGCCGAGAAAATTCAAAACACATTACAACTAGTTCGAAAATAAAACTAGACAGTGGGGTAAGGTGATGATGCAATTAATTTTCAAGAACATCTTTTACATTATATAGCTTCTCAACTACTTTGGATTTGGTAGACACATTCAATGCAGGATCCCCACTATCATTTTCATTATTAATCACTTTACTTCTATACTAATATTAACTACTAAGTCAATATCCTTAACTGGAATATGTCACTTACGCAGCCCTTAGAGATGACTTATATGTGTATGAAAACAAATGTGATAATATTTTGCTTTAAAGATTTGTAGTTTACATCTCAATACTTAAATATTCAGATTTATGGTTCTTTTTTTTTGTTTTTGGCTTAACCTTTATTTATGATTCTTTTTCTATTGGAATTTATTTTTAACAAGAATGAGTAGTTAGCTTTGTGGACCTGTAACATAATAACGTTATATCTATTCTATTAAAATAGGATCATGACCTATTGATAAATGTTTGGTCCAACTATTTATTATTCATGTAATATTCTTTTATATCAATAACATTAATCTTTTATATTATTGATAAATGATTAAATACAAATATAATTACAAAAAAAAACAAAAATATAAAAAGTAATTTATTTTTAAAAAGTTAAAATAAAATATATGAAAGGGCGGATCAAAATCTAGTTCGTCGTTAAAAAAGAAGAAGGTCAAGTCGAGTTATCATCCACATATCATAACTCACCGAGTAACAGTTTGTAAAAGATTAGTCAGTTAATATATCTCCTTTTTTTCTCCTCAGTCTAGGGATGTTAAAATGGGTTACCCAAGCCCGTTTAGGCCCTGTCCATTTAGACCCTGCCCATTTCGACCCTGTAAATTTAAACCCGTTTATAACCCGTATCCATTTAGACCCGTTTAGTTTAAACCCGTTTAATATAAAATTGCCCGTATAGCCCGTTTAGGCCCGTTTACAATTTTTTTTTTTGTGAATTCTATTTTTTGTCAATAATCTTTTGCATATTTTAAGATAAATTTTAATAGCTTTTTATTTGATTTCAAAACTTTATAATAAATAGAAATTAAAAATAAATCAAAATTTGAAAAAAGATAAAAATACTTTACTTTTGATTAAATATTAATCATTCATAATATCATAAAATATCAACAAATTCTAGTAGATTTTAAACACAATTATAACATAAAATTTTTTTCTGAAAAAAACACAAACTATATATAATATAACTATTTTTTTTCAAAAAAACAAATTATATAATTCTTTAAATTCCATATAAATATATTTAAAAAATCATAAACGGGCCTAAACGGGTACCCTTTTATTTAACGGGTATGCCCACTAACGAGATGGGCCTAAACGGGCGGACCCGTGTAAACCCGTTTATTTTTATATGCTAATAAAAGGGTCATGGGTCCGCCCGTTTATACTAAGCCCGTTTAAGCCCGCGGGCTTCCAGCCCATTTTAACATCCCTACCTCAGTCTTTTGCCTCTCTCGGAGTGTACCAATATACACTGCAAACAAAAGAGAAAACAAGCCTTGCATGCAGACTCTATAAGACTTGCGTTTTTTTTTTTTTTTACGGCGAGCCAAACGCAAATTAACAATCTCCTCTTCTCTACTAGTCTCACCCGGCGGATCGGAGCATTGGGCTAAAGATTATTTATTGATCAATGTTAAGCCCATTGGGTTTTAACAACCAAAGTAGACGTCTTTTCAGTTTTAATTTTAAAAAATAATGACCCGGGAAAGCAGCAGCGGAGGAATGTCCCGGCGGCGATTTCAGTAACGGCGAATCTAGGGTTGTGAAATCGGCGATTCAGAGGCTCTGATGAGGGATTCAAACGGAAACTCGCTCATTGAAATCGATGATCAGGAAGAAGTTGAAGACCCGTTTCTAGCCTTCATCGACTACTCCAGAGCGGTGATTTCACCGGAAGAAGACGAAATTGATGAGGAGGAGGAGGGGCTGAGAAAGAAGAATCGCGGCGAAGTCACGACTGAGGTAACCGGTCCGGGTTGGGGATGGATCGCCTCGCGTATTTTGAAAACATGTACCGCTTATTCAAGCGGTGTCACTGCCGCCATTCTCCTCTCCGATCTCTCTCAGGTCCTCCCAGTCTCTCCTACTTTGATTTTGATCTAGTAGTAGGTGGAAAGATTCGATTTTGATGAGGCATTGTGCTTGTAACATTGAAATGTTGTTGTTTTGATTTGGTAGGCATGGCATGAGCAAAACAAGCCAGGAATGTCAAAGAAGAAGCCTGAACTCATTGATCAGTTGAATAAGAGTCATAGAAGAAGAAGACTCGCTAATACTGTCACTATAGACTCGATTTACGAGAAGAATTTTCTGTCCATGAACAGCGTTTTGGAAGCTGTTGTTATCAAAGCTGACCTTCTTCCTGGTATCTAACAACCCCTTACAGCTCCAGTGCACTCGCCGCTATGGTTTATTCATTCTCTGAGATTTCAGGTACAAATATATTCATGCTTACACTAGGGGATTTTTGGAGCTCCAACACTATTGATCTCTATCTACATCGAAGGTATGCTTTTTCAATATAAGATGAATCATAATACTTGTTTATGTCTGTATAGAGATTCTTATAAATTTGCAATGAGTTATTGCTATGTCAATATGCTTATTCAGTTGAGATGAATCATAATATTTTATTGAGATGAGTTTGAGTGCTTGTTTATGTGATGTCTTTTATAGAGATTCTTATAAGCTTATGATACTTTACTGCGTAGATATTATGAGTTGGTGGAAACACCAAATGGGATACTTAGGAAAGGCAGAGAGGTTTTGATCACTGGATGCTACCTTCGTACCGCTAGAGAAGGGTGTGGCACTCCACGGTTACTTCCAACAGAATATCTTGTCATTTTGCTAGATGAGGTTATGTTTTTATTTTTGCCAATCTTAGAAATGCAGTCTTGGATTTTCCTGTAGGTAGTTCCGATTCTTATTACCTGATTCTCAAATACTGCAGGATGAAGAAGATGATGCAATCTTTATAGTAGCTCAACTTTGTTCCGATACTTTCTCATCTGTTTCTCTTGATGATTTCAACAATGGAACTTCATACTCTTTGTATGCTAGGTAAGAGAATTAAGCATGCGTCTGATGTCAGTCAATACTTCTCTTGGCAAAAGTAACTTACCTTTCACACGCTTGGTTGTAAACACTATCACAGTGATTAAACTTTCAGATCAAAAACCTTTTGGAAATAATGGCTAGTAGTATCATTCTAAGTCCTGCAGCTTCATAGTAAATTTGTAGAAAGATGTGTAAAGTACCTCATCAGAAATAGATGTACGAAGTATATGTTTTGAGAGATTGAGTGGTTACCGTGGCTTAACTTCTATTGGTTTTCTCCTCTTGGTTTGAGAGCAGGATTGAATCTATAGGTCCTCTGGAATCTGAACTCAAGTTTAGTACTGCGCATAGAAGGCAGATTGCACTTGTAGATGCTGACGGCGTTAGGTTAGAGTTTATCTTGTGGGGAGACCAAGTCATCGTGGCAAATCTCATGAGGTAAGCTCCTGGTTTGGTGCTTCTATCCTAACTTTTTAACCAACCCATTTCTAAAAAAAATCATTTTCAGTGTGGGAAGTATGCTTGGGCTCGAGAGGCCTTATATTTCTAGTCTTGAAGAGAGTGCAATGGAAGGAAAGGACGAGTTCTGCCTTGAATATGGTAGCGCAACACATCTCTATATAGTGCCGTCAACCTTACAAGAGGAAACGGTAGATGCATTTCTCTTGTTGCTCTTTTTTCATTGGTTTCTTATTTCACTAATGTGGAGTGAGAGTTTTTGTTCTCCAGGTTTGTGTATCATTGTCCCAGAATCAGTGTCAAGGATCCAAACTGCTTGGTTCAGTAGGAGTTTCGCAGGTCACATTGCCTCGTGACGCCGAGGGGTCTATAGACTTCAGTAATTATCCTTTTCGGGTGAGTGGAAGTTAAGATCCCATTTCATCAAACATGATATACTGATCGTAACACCAAGCTGCATCTATAGTGCTTACCTTTTTACTATTGTTAGAAATCCACTGCCTTGTAACTTAGGAAAGAAACCAATGGTTGAAGAGATTATAGATTATTCAGATTATATGTAAAGCGTGGTCCGACAATTATTTGAGAATCTATAACTTTGCTGCATCTAATTATATACCTCTCCTTGGTTGAAGTTCTGCAGACGAATATAACGGACTGTCGCGACAAAACCACTGGCATCAGTCTCTATGGTGTTGTAACAGATATATCCTGTGATCCAAATGCCACAGGAGTCGTCTTTTCTTTGAAAATTGCGGACGTAACTGGAGCAATATGGGCTAGGCTTCACTTTAATAGTCACTGGTATCAATTGTTTCACTAATTCCGAAACAATATCTAAAATATCGATTCAATGAGTTCTTTTTTCCTTTGTTATATGATTTGCAGGTCGTTGGGAAGGTTAGGACTTGGTCATGTCGTTTACGTTTCTGGGTTATCCTGCAAAGGCACAAAAGAGAACTGGTAAGTATTCAGTAGATATTGGTTTATCTCTTTAATTGCTTTAGCTTACAGATAAATGTAATTCTTGTGTTGGTTGAGCAGCCTTGAGTTGTTATGGCATGAGGAGGACGATAAAGCGACATTCATCAACCTTAGCTGCTTACCTGCAATTCTAACCTCTCCTTGTCTTCACAAAATCTCTACCCTCTCCCAAATTTCAAAACAGAGAAAACCTGCAATCAACGTTCGTCTCAGTTTCTAAATGATTCGCACAATTTTATATAAGTTTTCATCATCTCTCTCACTGCATATTTTTTCTTTTGGCAGATTTGTCGAGTTAAGCTGGATGAGATTGACCAATGCCATAGCATAAACACGAGATTATCACACAGCGTTTGCGGCCATTTCATAGACGAAGATTCACCATTACATGGAGGGAGTCTGCATTGTAGCTTCTGCCGAGTTACCTTAAACAGTAACGGAGGATCAGAGGTAGGGAGAACGTTCCACATAATGATAACACTTGCAGACGAGGAAACCACCAAACTATACGCATGGTGTACTGGTCAGTCCGCATCAGCTATACTTCAGATCTCTCCTGACGAGTTCTGTGACCTCCCTGAGGTAACTAAACAATCTCTTTTTTGTGTGTGTCTGGTAACAAAACGTTTTCCTTTAAAAGAAAGTAATTTTGATTTACAGGATGATCAGCTAATGTATCCATCTTCATTGGAGAACGAGTGGTTCCTAGTGACCTTAGCTAACAGCGGTGGTCGGAGTTTGAGTCCTGGCCATAGTTTGTATCATGAGACGGAGGCGACTTGCTGGGAAATCACCCGCGCTATCAAGATTTAAGCTACCATTATTGTGAGATCTATTTTCAAAATGTTGTTTTAATACTTTTTTTTAACACTAATTTGTTTCTCTATTATAAATTATGAGAAATATTGCATCAACAACTTTACAACACACAATTGTGTACGCTGTGTGAAAATTTGCACCATATTAAAAATTTAATGTATTTATTTTTAAAATTAATTTATATTAGTAACTAATGAAACTTCTAAACCTATATAAAACATTAGTAAATTATTAAACTACTGGATTAATATTTTATTTTTCTGTCATGGTTAAGAAATTTAAAATTAGGTGACTGAAAAAAGGAAATAGAAAGGGGTTATTTGACTTTAAGAACGCGCCTTTGATGCCTGTTTACTTTTGATTTGCATTAAGATCAGTATGGTGGGGCCCACACTCCACCTTATCTTGTCCGTGACTATTTCACTTACCACTGTTTTGAGCTGTTTTAATTCAATGGCTGCGATCGTCTTGGAATAAATCCAACGGCCAAGATGTATAAAGATAATAGAAGAGCGTTATGATTCGTTGATTTATTAAGTCTCCTAGTCTAACAGTAACACCATTTGTCTTGGACAGGAAGAGAAAGAAGCTTTCATTGAGAAAGAAAGAGAGGATATGGCGGAGAGTGGTGGTAGGAGGATCGGAGTTGCAGTGGATTTCTCGGAGTGCAGCAAGAAGGCTCTGAACTGGGCGATCGAAAACGTAGTTCGAGACGGAGATTATCTAATACTCATCACCGTAGCTCACGATATGCATTACGAGGATGGCGAGATGCAGCTCTGGGAGACCGTTGGTTCTCGTACGATTCCTCAAAAACTCCTTTATTTATGGGTTTGAGTTCCATGTGTTTTCCGACAATGATCTTGCTTTTTTGTTTTGACTCTTTGTTTTTGTGGTGTCACGTTTCTTTCAGCTCTGATTCCACTGAGTGAGTTCTCAGAAGCTGCTGTGATGAAAAAGTATGGGGTGAAGCCAGATGCTGAAACCCTTGACATTGCCAACACTGCCTCTAGTCAAAAATCTGTAAAGCTTTCTTCTTTTCCCTTTTTTTTGATGGTTGAATCTCTCTTCACATGGTTTCTGTTGAGTAAGATGTAATTGTTTGTTGTGAAACAAACATGAGCAGATTACAGTAGTGATGAAGATATATTGGGGAGATCCTCGTGAGAAGATATGTGAAGCTGCTGAACATATTCCTCTCTCTAGCCTTGTCATCGGTAACCGTGGCCTTGGTGCTCTTAAGAGGTATAATAAACATTTCTCCAATCTTTTCAACATCTCCGTATTGATAAGCAATGAAAAATCTTTTCTTTTTTTCTATGCAGGATGATAATGGGAAGTGTAAGCAACCATGTTGTCAACAACGTGGCATGCCCTGTTACTGTCGTGAAGTCTCACCACTGAACCTGAAAAATGGGTGTATATCCTAAGATTTGTGTATCGTTGTGTGGTAACATGTATTTATAACTCTTGTGTGACTTTTATATTGTTTATCTTGTGCATCTTTAATCTGTCCGTGGATCAAAATTACTTCTATCTTCTAATAAGAATACTCGCTTTGGACCAACTGATTTGTTTTCTTTTCCGTCATGCCTGTGGTTACCGTATGATCAAAATGAGAAGTTATGAACATGCTGAATAATCAGAATTCAAATTCTAGTAAGAAATCTTGCTGTAAAAATAATAAAAAAGGTATACAATATTCAAATCCAGAATACAATATTGTTGCTAACTTGGTCACAAGCTATAATCGAACATACCAAATAAGTTGTAAGACAATGTCACACATAATTATTTACCCTATTTTATATGCATTTTAATCATATTTATATATCAAACGACCAACAAACGCCATTAGCAGCATCGACTTTTCACACATTTCATTCATCGATCAGCTTTGACCTTTTTTTTTTACTTTGGTTTGCATCGACGATGTTCAAGACTCGTCCATAAACCCAGTACCATAACCACTTGACCTTATGAACTTCTTTAGCAGAAGAACCATGATTGCGATTGTGAGCCCAACCGCTGCCAAAGTGAACAATCTGTCATCGACTGGCTTCTGAGCCGGTCTTCTGACCATCGTCTGCTCACCACTTCCAGCAACCGTTGCTAATGCTCCTACTGTGGGACTCGCATTAGCTGCTGTGTTGACTGCTTCAACTGCTTCTTCGATGATTTGATCATCAGTTATGGTGTCTGCTGTAGCGGTGGATGGCTCTTCCACTACTGTTATAGCTTCCTGTGGCTCAGTTTGGGAGTGAGCTACTGATTCAGTGGAAGGTGTTTGGTTACATTCCAGAGGAGTAGGTTTTGAAACCATGGTTGCTTTGCTAAGGATGTAGTGATGAATCTGCACTTATTAAGAGGACATGAATATTAAAGTTGAAGATGAATAACAGATAGGCCATATCATTCAAAGAAAACAAATCAAATCAAGTACATAAAGAAAGGCTCAAGTGTTAAATAATAAAAGGAGATTATTAAAACTACATTTTGTATGCAGAAAATAGTAGCTGTGAGCTTCTTAAAATATATAAGAGTAATGTTGAGCAAACATTAACTCTTACGCGCTAGAGATATGCTAGCTTAATAGTACTATCGTAAGGCGAGTTTTTACCAGCAGCTAACCCTATGGTTTGTAAAGACAAAATGATATCCCATACTTGATAGGTTCAATAGCCTAAATCACGATAAAAAAGTAGAAACACAACTTGTATTTTTAAACAGAAAGTTATGCTTACTGGTACAAAAATTAAAAGAATGTCAAGAGAGTTTTATACCTCATCTATAACTTTCTGACGTTCAGGAGAACCATACTTGGGTGGTGCCTCACGTGATTTAATGGCTAGTGTACGCCTCTCTTCTTTTGGATACTCTACAGAGCCCAGTGCTCCATTGGGGCTTGTAGGCATGAAGGCAATGAGAGCCACCAACGCAGTGCGAACTACAAATGAAACACATCTCAATCAAAAAAAAACATAAAGACCTGATTTATACTTGAACCACATGCGGATTAGCGCCAATTTAAGAAACAAACGAAACAGTTAAGACATATATAAAAAGTCCATGAGTTTACCACTCCACGAAGGTTGCCAATGCTCAGGATGATAATTCGAAATGCTCAAGCAAATCTTGGTATTGGTTTCAAAACGGCCATTTGGCTGCAGCCAAAAGAAAAAAAAAGCAAAGAGGTTCATTGTATACCTACACTCGAGTCAAGAGGATGTGTGACAAGTGAGAAAAGATCCTTACAGTCAATAACATGAAGGAAGGAGGTTTAAAAGGGTAATCCGCAGGCAATTGAATCCTCCCATGATAAATCCCACCTTCAAATTCAGTCTCAGCTGGTCCTCTGATGGCGAATTGCCACTCAAAGATGTTCTCCTACAAGTTTGAATACACAGAGCAATCAGCTACAACACTCAATCTCAAAAAACTAAGGATTGTCCAGAGAAACTAGCTGCTGATCATCCATGATCTCGATCACCTGAATCAAACACTATCACAAGACTATCATTTATAGATCTACAGAACGGATTCAATTTCGATCTTCGCTGAACCTAACCTCCGATGAAGATTCAATCAAACATTTCCTCCGATCTCTATACCTCGAAGAGGATTACATTAGGTTACCTCAAGGGGAAGAGACATGAAATCATCAGATGGATTAGCCTGCATCTCCTTAACCTCCTGCAATATCCTCTTCACCGCCGGATTTTTCCGGTTATACTTCTCATCCGCCATCTAGATCTCGCCGGAAATGTAATCCGCCGCCGTAGTCCTCTCGGTTCGATCCGTATGTATATAAACTAAGCACGCAAAGGAGAGGAGTAGATTGCGTTGCGGTGAGAGAGACAACTCAAAAATAATTCCAAATTAATTAGTTTCCACGTCACTACATAGAAGTGTGAAGGTGACAGCTTCTGAATCATCCAACCATCTTAACCGTTTTTAATGTGCCACGTGTCTTTACTGCCGTTGATATAGTTGAACTTAACGGGCTTGGGGTTATTATTTTAAAGCCCAATAAAACGTGCACGCTACAAAGTATAGGAAGTCAAATCGTTGAGAGTGACTGAAAAACCTTGAGACTAGGTTGATGAATCAACTTCAACGGAGAAGCGAGGGGTTTACTGACACGTGGCTTGATAAGCACCGTTGGATATACACGGAAGCTACACGCCATGCCTTCCTCGTGTGAGTGTAGTCAAGAACATCGCCGATCGTTGTCTGGAGAATGACTCCAGCGAAGCTAAATATGTTCTTGTCTGTGTCGCCTTTTTTGTGATATGAGTCTCCAGTGTGTGTGAAAGACAAACCGTGGTTGTGATCGAACGAGACATTATGCTTAATTCCTCATTTTGACTTGATGTATCTGAGTTTGTTCACTACTTCACTTACTTGGTTATATACATATATATTCTGAGGACAAAGAAACGATAATCATGTATAGTACATTAATGAAAAATCCATAACATAAAGTTGATACGTGAAGATGAACACAAACATAAAGAAAACCCACATAACTTGCTGGATAAGCCTTCATGAGGTAGTAAGATAACTAGACATATTGGTGCAACAAAGAAACCACAATGGACTAGGAGCCCTAAACCCTAACTTTCCAAACACTTTTTATACTATGTTAAAGCCTAAAACCTGGCGCCACCTTAACCAATTTTTTTTTATAGAATCCTTGTTTGAGAATTGAGACATGCTTTACTCAGGCCAACTCTCTAACGGTGGGATTAGGAAGGTTTCTAACTAATAAAAAAAAAAAAAAGGACAAAATGTCAGAAGAGTTTATTTGAGAAGACTTTTAAAGAACTCCTTTAAAAACTTTTAGTACATATGTCATCTTTTAATTGAACAAGCTTTTTTATAAAATCTACAAAAATTAAATAAAAACTAAATCATTAACTAAAAATTAATATTTTTATTAACAAGAATTCGAAGTATCTCTTAAAAAAACTTTTTATTTGATGAATTTAATCAAATTAATAAAAAAAAAACTTTTTATTTTATTAAACGTCAACCTGTCAAAAACAATGGATCAAAAACAATGCTTAGATAAAAACACTAATCAAGATAAGAAAAAAAAAGGCTTTATTATAAGGAAAAAAATTTATCAACTACACGAAGTTTACCCTAATATGGTGAAAAACATCTAATGTTTCAAAATATTTTAACAACTACACGATGTTTATGTTAATACATGTCACATATACGAAGTAAATGATTATATATTGGGAACATCAAAATCGGATTTAATTGATTCTAGAAAAAGTTAATGGGGTCAAACTGTAATTAATCAAAAATCAAATTTAAAACAAAAGGAACTAAGTTTTAGAAAAAATAATTGTTGCATTAAATTTTGATTGGGTAAAAATTATAGAAAATAGTTGACAATAAAAATAAGAAATTTATAATTGAAATTTAATATATTTTAATACTTATGAAAAATTTAAAAAATATGAAGACAATAACTTTGATATTATCGATCATATTAATTTCTAATATAAATATTTTAAGGAATTCATATTTTGGGGTTTTAAATTGGAAATGAATTTTGGTTGACGGATTGTAAATATATTAACAATGTGAATTATTTTAAAAGTCAAAGAAAATGGATGCTACGTAAATTTTAATATTATAATATATCAAGATTATGTTGACATAATGTTTACAAAAAGAAATGTTGATGTTGACAAAAAAAATCAGATATACATACATATATACAGATAACATATACATATTTTTTTTTATGTAAACATCATGTTATTTTAGTATCTATAAGTAAGATTATAAATTTGGTGTTCGTAAACAGTGTGTCAAATTACGGTAATATATTACTAAAAAAAATATAATGCTTATGTATGTTATATCATTCTAATTATTGATAGTAGTAATATATTTGTAAATGTATTTTTTAGTTTTATGATGTTAATTGTAAGTGTTATGAGAGGTAGCATTTCTTTTCTTTGACTTCTAAAATAATTCATCTCGTTATTCTATTTAAAATCTTTCAATCAAAATTTATTTCCAATTTAAAAGTCCAAAATATGAATTCTTTAAAATGTTTATATTGGAAATTAATATGATTGAATATATCAAAGTTATTGTCTTTATATTTTTAAAGTTTTCATAAATATTAAAATATATTAAATTTCAATTATAAATTTCTTATTTTTATAGTCAACTATTTTCTATAATTTTACCCAATCAAAATTTAATGTACACAATTAATTTTTCTAAAACTTATTTCTTTTTGTTTCAAATTTGATTTTCTGATTAATTACAGTTTGACCCCATTATTTTTTTCTAAAATCAAGTCAACCCGATTTTGATGTTCCTACCATATAATCATTTACTTCGTATATGTGGCATGTATTAACATAAACATCGTGTAGTTATTAACATATTCTAAAACATTGGATGGTTTTCACCATATTAGAGCTAACTTCGTGTAGCTGACAAACTTTTTTCCCTATTATAAACCCAAATAATTAAATAAAACATAAGACAAAGCTCAAAATCAAAGAGACGCTAAACCCTAATATGTTACTTGTCGTTCAATCCATTATAATGTTGCTTAGAACCCTAATTGTATATGACCAGAAATTTATGCGATGTGCAGGTTACTTACAACTAGAGACAGAGTCTCGATTATTGAAACAATATCGACGATGATAACCGGTCTTCCAAGGGACATGACGGAGGAGGTGCTCTCTAAGCTTCCGATGACATCTCTGAGAAGAGTTCGATTCACCTGCAAAAGCTGGAACACTTTATCAAAAACTCGAAGCCTTACAAAGAAGTACAAAGGTGAAGCAGAAAAGAGGAAGGAGTTTCAGGTGGTGATGATGCTTGAATACAAGGTTTACTTGATGAGCGTCAACCTCCACAATCCATCTCCATCTATACAGCCTTTAGGTAAACTCGTTAGCCTAGACTCTGCTCATGACGGAAGTTTCTTTGTTGATGAGAAGAAGAAGGTCGTTGTGGTTCTTGATATGACTAGATGTTATTCTTTGACTATTAGTAATATGGCTTACGTTACTGGCGAAAATGGATACTTCAAAACAGTGAATCTCGGAGATTTAGCACACAAGAATTGGTTGCCACTTGTGTGCTCTTAGAGCATGATTATCCGGGTTTCTTAGGAGGGTTTCTTGCACTGCTCACGGGCCCCACTGACATGTGGGACCCATGAACAGTGCAAGAACCGCTTCTAAAAACTACTAAATAAGAACCGGTTTTAGAGAGTTTCTTACACTGTTTGCGGGTCCCACTGACACGTGGCGGCCCGTGATTGGTTCGTTTTTAAATTTTTTTTTTTTTTAAGCAGAAAAAAAGAAAAAAAAATTAAGAACCCCTAAAGAGGTTCTATGGATAATGATGCCCTTATGTAATCTAGCAATCTGCGCCACCATGCAACCTCAGGAACACACCATCTTAAATCTAATTAACTTGTTATTGTCGTGTTTACTTCATATTGTCGAATGATCTGATTTGTCCTGTAGATTTGCGTCTGTATCTGGTGGTTGTGCACTGACCTCTATTTACGGCCACATACTTCTTCCAGACTTGATAACTTGTGATGCATCTTTAGTGTGCAATGGAGACCTCACTTAACAGTTTTGATGGATAAGCATGCGTTATTTACAATGTCATTGAAGACTATCGTTCTCTTGACAGCTTGCCTTGTAAGACTTTATGTGATCTTGCATAGACTCTTTTAACTTATCAACAAACTCCTTTTTTTTAATAGTTTTAATGGGTAACGTATCTAAACGGTAAACATTTTGGGAAATTATCATTTTTTGTATCTTCTTTTTGATGCAGTGAGCTCTCTGGATTGATGAGAAATATATTTATCCAAAAACAAACTCGTAGTCAATTTAGGATGCAGCCCAGATAAGGAAGACTATGCTTTTCTTTCGTGATTTTGTGTTTGTTTGTGTGGAAGTCACTTTTCATTTTGAATACTTTATATTTCAAGAGACAAAATAAGTATTCTGTTTTTTTTTCTTTCTATGGTTTCTCGTTTTTTTGGCCAAAAATGGTTACTAGTTATGTGATTTTTTCAGAAAAGATACATATATATACGTTTTATCTTTGACCACATATCTTTAAAAGTGCATGAAAAATGTTACAAAGTTGGTGCAATTGAAAATATTTACTGAGATAAATGCGTTGAATACGTTACTGAGGTTACAAAAACAAAAAGAGGTTGGTATGAAAACTATTTAAGAGATTATATATACACAACTCAATATTGAGTGAAACAGTAATACATATACACAACACTTCCATGCTGTAAGAGAAAAAAAAATAGTAAAAAGGAATGAGTTCGTTAGTAATGCTTACTGGTCTATTGATCATGAGTAGGTGTATATATGTAGCGATGTGTCATGCTCAAGATGATTTCTCTTTAACCGGTTTTGATAACCCAAGAACAACTGTGGTGATTATCAATGATCTTGGAGGTTCTCTACCATTGCGATATCATTGTAAATCAAAAGACGATGATCTTGGAGACCGAACTATGGCATCAAAGGGATCATGGTTCTTTGAATTTAAACCTAGTGTTTTTGGAAATACAAAATTCTATTGCAGTTTCAGTTGGGGAAATGAGTTGCATTATTTTGATATCTATAAACAAAATAGAGACAGATTGTTTGCAGAGTTTGGGTGTAGAAGATGTGAGTGGAAGATACGCAAGGCCGGGCTTTGCAAACTTAACAAAAACAATGGAATGTTTGATGTTTGTTTTCCTTGGAATTAGCCATTGCTTAAAAGCAATTAGCATATCTCTATTTCCACATATGCTAACAGCAAATTAATTAAAATAATAATATATATATTTTACATTGCATTAATTTGCATGTAACGTTTCGTTCATGATTAATACACATCATTCATTTGTTTTACATTTTTTTGGAACACGACTTTCGTTCATTACCAACTTTAAATTTTGTGAATTTTACAACAAGAAAAAAATTAGCCATCCTCTTCAATACAAAACACAAACTATAACAACAAACAAATTCAAAGAAAGTTCTTCAAGAGAAGATAATAACAACAAATTCGAGACGTTTAAATGCGGCGAAGGAGATTTCATGACAAAGTTAGACATGTGAAATTTACTCACCTTGAGATTTGACGTTGAAAACCGACCCTTACCTACCAGAAAAAACAAGGTACTTTCGTTTGTATCTTCTCTCTCATACAGACCGCTACGTAAGATAACAAAAAGATTGTCTGAAGAAATTGCTCGGTAATGAAGCCGAGATGACATATACCTGCTCTCATACAAAATAGGAATGGTGGTGATAGAACATCCTCGGAAACAGAGGGTGATGGAAAAAGAACCGGAAACGGTGAACTCACCGGTAAATTCTTCAGAAAAGAAAGATATAACAATGTACTTAAAATTGAGACCATGGTAAATCCCCGGAAAATATTTAATCTAGCCAAAAATCCCCGCAGCCACACAAGAGTATATCAAGATATTCTTCATTTCAATGGGTATTGAAACAAAATGGCTGGGCTAGTTGCTTCAAATCTCTTCACAACAACATTGTTTAATCCATTTGCTTATGAATGATAGAAGGCTCCAAGTAAGTGACACAAGACCATTTAGCTGAGCCTCTTTTACCTTTAATTCATGCGTATATATGCACAACTCTAGACTTACTATTTGTTAAATTCATTTTTCTTTTCTCACTACATAATCTACAGATCAAACACCATCAATATTCCACACCGTCTTCACAGCCACCGTTTTTTTAATCAAATATCATGTAGACACTCGTACTCCAACTGCATCAGACCATCAACAATTATTATCCCTAAACTCTAGTATGGTCCGTTTATTGTATGTGTGTGTGTGGTTCTGTGTATTGTAGATTGAGAGATTCAAATAATGAAAAAGTTACCAAGTTTGGGTATTGAATATGTTACTTAGTGAGCTTGGAAAGAAACTAACTAAGTGTTTGCCCGTGATTATAATTTTTGAAGATTACTTAAAAATATTTTAATTTTAATTTTTAACATCAAATAATTTGATAATCAAAAATTTAATTATATATATTTTATAAGAGTTGTAAGATTTAAGATAGTTCAACGACATAATCTAAGTCACTAAATCTTTCTCTTACATGGAAGAAATATTATAATTGGTTGTAGCTCCAAAATGATGGTCGGAAGTTTCATTAGCTCTAACATTGACTTGGCTGCTTTGTTTTACTTATGTTTCTTTGATTTGTTTGATTTTTTCAATTTATTTTATTTTAAAAAATATTCTTTTATGTGCTTTTTTCAAAAAAAATTGGTAAAAATAAATGTTTTAAATATAATTAAAAATAATTACATTTTATTCTAGATAGGAATAAGGGGTGTTTTGCAAAAGTAACTCAAAATTTCAACTTAAATGCAAAACTAACCCACCATTTTTTTTTGAAACTTTCATTTGCCTTATTTACCCTATATTTTCGAGTTATTCACAAAAATGTCATTACTCTTTTTTTTTTTTTTTTTTAAAATGAGTGTTTTCCTCTATCATCCTCATCTTCATCAAGTATTTACAATATTACCATTGTCATCAATACATCAACCACCATGAACAACCAATTTGAAGCTCTTAATGCACAAAAAATGATTTTTTTTCTCTTCTTTTCTCTTTTGTTATTCACACAAACCATATTTCTTTCATTTTCTCTCAAAATTCATCCAAAAAATTCAAGATTTTGATTTCAAACTTTGTAACGTTCATATAGACATAAAAACTCATGATTCTTGGTCATTAATGACTTGATAGCATTCGTGGTGAAGTTTTATGAGATTAGAAAAGTTAAACAAGTCATCTCATGGATTCAAGATATGAAATAATTTTTTTTTCCAGATTTGTTCGTGAAGAAAACTTCTCTAGAAGTCTTCTAGTCAATGCATAGGTTAGTTTTGCAATTGAATTTTTCTGTGTTTTTTGTAGAAGACTTCCCTAGAAGTCTTCTACCTTTCCTTAGTTAACAAAAAAAAACAGGGAGAACCGATAAGACTTCCCTAGAAGTTTTCTCTGGAAAAGTCAAATATAGTCAATTGCAAAAGTAACCCAAGAAGAATTCTTGCGACAGTGAGAAGACTTCATGTGAACGTAAGAAGACTTCTTTAGAAGTCTTCTATAAAAGTCTTCTATAAAAAGTCAAATTTTTGACAAACTTTGGTCAATTGCAAAACTAACCTTTTTATCTTAGAAGACTTCTCTAGAAGTCTTCTCTGAGATTTTCGAAAAAATTTCAAAATCAAAAGTAAGCCAATATTTACAAAGGAAGACTTCTCAAGATGTCTTATGTAGAGTAGACTTCTTAAGAAGTTTTCCTTTGAGACTTCTTAAGAAGTCTTCCGTGAGAAGACTTACATGGAAGTCTTCCGTGAGAAGACTTACATGGAAGTCTTCTATGTTCTTTTTGTAAAATTTGTTAAGTAACTTCAATGTATATTTTCTAAATTTTAAAAGTGTAAAGTAACTTCAACAATATCAAGTTAGGTGGTTTAATGTGTCTTCTTATATCTTAAGATATACTTTTTAATTTTTAGGAAATTTAAAATTGTAATTTTCACTTAAAATTTAAGTTTCCCACTTTAATTTTCATTTCCCGCTTCCGAGAAGAGAAGACTTAACTTTTTCTAGTATGTATTGTTTGATCTTCGGTGATTTTGGCTAAGTTTTCTTGATGAGCATTTTCTCTTAGTTTGTAATAAATTTGATTAAATTTAATTTTTTTATGGTTTTGGTAGTATGGTTAAAATATTTAAAAGATCATTAACATTTTTTCAAATTAACAACATAATTCATAATTAAAAAGATACACATAATAATCATTAAATATACCATAAACAAAAAAATTACAAAAATGATAAATAACATCTTCATGAGAGATTTCTGGAAGACTTATAGAAGACTTCTGGAAGACTTCCAGAAAGTCTTCTAGGGGTCTTCTAGGAAATCTTCTATAGGTCTTCCAGGAAGTCTTCCTAGAGTCTTCCGAAGTCTTCCACAAGTGTTCCAGAAGTCTTCAAGGAAGTCTTCCAGAAGTCTTCAAGGAAGTCTTCCAGAAGTCTTCCAGGAAGTCTTCCAGAAGTCTTCCAGGAAGTCTTCCAGAAGTCTTCCAGGAAGTCTTCCGGAGGTCTTCCAAGAAGTCTTCCGGAGGTCTTCCAGGAAGTCTTCTAGAGGTCTTCCAGGAAGTCTTCTAGAGGTCTTCCAGGAAGTCTTCTAGAGGTCTTCCAAGAAGTCTTCTAGAGGTCTTCCAGGAAGTCTTCCAGGAGTCTTCCGAAGTCTTCCAGGAGTCTTCCGAAGTCTTCTGAAGTCTTCCAGGAAGTTTTCTAGAGGTCTTCCAGGAAGTCTTCCAGGAGTCTTCCGAAGTCTTCCAGGAGTCTTTTGAAGTCTTCCACAAGTTTTCTGAAGTCTTCCACAAGTATTCCAAAGTCTTCCACAAGTATTCCAAAGTCTTTCTAAATATTAGCTTCTTCTCCTTCATATCAAAAAGAAAATATCAGATTTTTAACCAAAGAATACTATCAAAAATAAAAGATGAATCAAAAAGGTCAAACCTTTAAACTTGTTAATGTCTTTAGAAGTTTCACCAATATAAAATGTTGTGTTATCTTCTTCTTCTTCATATCAAAAAGAAAAGGACAAACCTTTAACCATTGAACACTATCACAAACACAAAATATGAATTAAAAAGGTCATACATTTAATCTTGTTACAGTAAGTTGAATATACAAGTTCTTAGCATCTAACATATAAAACACTCCAAAAATACATATTCAAAATTTATAGATCTACCTTTAAAGGAATGAAAGATGACAACCATGTAATGAAAAATCTTCAAAAACAAGATAAATTAGTGAGAATACATAAGAGAAAAATGAGAAATAAATATAAAGTTAGGTGTTTTCAAGTCTAAAGAGATTAGAGTGAGGTTTGAAGAGTTTTAGAGTGAGAAACATTACTTTTGTTGCAGCCATTTGAGAGGAAGAAAGAGAATGTGTACATTTTCTTTATATATAGAGACAAAAATCTCAATTAGGTTAAATATTTTCGATATAGAAGACTTCCCGAGAAGTCTTCTAAGAGAAGACTTCCCAAATTATGAAGTCTTCTGGAAGTCTTCCAAAACCCTATAATCTAATACATGAGAAGACTTTTGGAAGACTTCCGGAAGACTTGTGGAAGACTTCCGGAAGACTTCGCATTAGGCGGGAAGTCTTCTAGTGATATAAGTCTTCTCAGGCGAAAAAGTTATAATGGTAAAACTGAATACAGTTTTTTTGTTTGCTCACAAGGAGTTTGTTGTATTTTCACTAGCCTTTTGGGTTACTTTTGCATTTGATTGAATTTGGGGTACACTTTTGCATTTGAAATCAAATTTTGAGTCATTTTTAGCAATTTTCCCTAAGAATAAGGTATTCAATGATTGAAAATTTACTTTTTATTTTAACACTGATAAAATTAAATAAAATTCTAAAGTCATAAATTATTGAAAATTGTAATAATTTTTAAGATTTCACCTATAAATGTACATGTAATAAAAAATCACTTAAATAACTTATTTTTAATATATAATAGAAATTTGTGATATAATTTCTAAATCCTTATAAATATATACATTTACACAACTATAAATATTTTTATAACTATTTACAAACAAATATTTATAAATTTTATAAGTTTTTGTGGTTCACTTTGTTTACCACTCTTTGATTACATATCTTAATAATACAATTTAATCTATTAAAATTTAAGTATATTTAAATATTTACCCTTATTTCACTTTAATATTTACAAGTTGTGCCATTAATATTATCTTTTATACCTTTACAGCTTTACGAATTGTTATTAGGCCTTCACGTGAAAACCATCACATTCAAATAAAAAGCCCAATGAAATAGACTTACATTCTTATCTCTCCAACAAATAAAACACAGTATATTAGTTTATTATTCTATTTCTACCATATTTCCCAACATAATTTGGTTTGCATATATTAATAAAGCAAGATCTAAAGTCAAGTCCAATTTTTCATTTTTCATGTTACTATTATTAACATTAAAAAGATACTACGAAGTTATATTAATGTTTAGGATTTACCCAAAGATTCATAATTTATCCAAAGGTTTAGAGTTTACCCAAGAATTCGAGATTTACCCAAGGGTTCCAAATTTACCCAAAAATTCAAAGTTTATCCAAGGGTTCAAGGTTTTAGGTTTAGTGTTTAAGATTTAGAGTTTAATATTTTGCTTAAGACGTTAACAATATTAATTTTTTTATAATTACTATTATTATTATTTTATATATAATTAAAAACATAATACAAATTAACAAATTCTTATGATTTTGTTTTATTTTAAAGATATTGAATATAAAATAACTAAATACTATTGGTTAGTGAAGTTAGAAGTTCACCTTAGAGATTAAACCCAAGAAAAACTCATTTTAATCTGGTATAGATATATAAAAGATTTTGAAATCGATCATTATAATTTATTTGTCAAAAAATGAATATATATATATATATATTGAAACTACATATTTCCTATTGATTTGGTACAATCAAAATCGTGTATATAGCCAGTAAATATTCCTAAAATCATTCACTCTCCAACTACCTTTTTTTTTTTTAACTAACATGTGGGTATCCCATGCCCATGGAGAGGCTCAGACTAATCCCCAAGGAAATGTGCAGCCCACGGATAAACCCTATCTCCGGGTATTCAAATGGGCCCTAAAGCATAGGTCCATATCCGTGTAAGGTGACCAGGATAATTGTGACTTGGTTTCGCGCAACATGTGGGTCGAACCTGAAACGTGTTAGCGTTCCAGTCCCGCCTCCTTACCACTCGACCACAATCACCCGGTCACTGTCCAACTACCTTGCCATAACAAACCCATAAATTCTATCACATTAACCAAAAAGCTATCAACTTGCCAATATTGAATTAACTCTTAATTCACATAATTATTTACAACTCATGCCAATTGAATTAATAACTAAAAAATAATTTTCCTAATTCAATTTATTTTTTATTTATGATATATTTATTATTACGAAAAGGGATTTTCAATTTTATTTTTTTCTACAATTATGTTTGATTTATTTAAAATCTATCTTTTCTAATTATAATTATTCTACGTTTTTGACTATATATACCTATATATCCTTTTTTCTTACAATAGATCTTTTTCTCAGAATATATTTTTTATTGTTTACAAATCATGACAAGTGTTTATGTTAATCATACATACATAACATACGCTAATCAAAATTAACACAATGATTAGTTCAATGTAGCATCCGTATTCCCCCTTTATTTTTATAATTTTCAACAGATATTCAAATTTTAACTGCAACTATTCAAACATGTAATTTTGAACTTGAGCATTTTATAATATTTTTAATTTTTAATTTTTATATATGTTTTAAATAGATATTGAAGTTGAACCTGCAATTTTCCAAACCGAACGTAAACCAAAATTTATATATACATGAATGGAATTTAAATTTCTAGCATGTTACATTGTGATGTACGTGAAACCATTACGCTATCATATTTTTAAATGTCTATATATTTTATTTTAAAAGAAACACCCGCCCAGGTCAAACTCTTATACATTATTAAAAAGTTGTATTACCTCGTTAAGTTCTCCAATCTAAAAATTTGAAAATAGTTGATTTTATAAGTAACTTTTTTTTAGAATTGATAAAAAACAATACATATAAATTCTTTAAAATTTAAAACAATCTTTAAGATTCACATATAAGTGTAGTAACCAAAACTCACTTAAATCACCTATGTTTTAATTTATAATAAGTACTGTGAAATAATTCTATATGATTTATAAATCATTATAAATACACATTTATACAATTAGATTGATAATCAATTATATTGATTTTATAAAAAAAAATCAATCTTATAGATATATTTTTAAACTCTTATAAATGATTTAAAATTCTTACTAATGATTTAGAAACTCTGATAAAATTATTTTGTATGCAAAAATAAAAAATTATTTTCAAATATTTATAAATAATTTCAAAATCTTTATAAATGATTTGTAAATAATGTGTAGGCTTTAAAATATTAAAAATTCAATGCAGTATATACAAAATCCAATTCTTTATATAAGAATATAAAGTCATTAAATTAATTTCTATAAAAATATATTAAAATATTTTATAAAATTAGAAATAAATCATTGATAAAATATATTTTTTTTGAATATTTATATATTTTCTATAATTCTGAAATTAATTACCATAAGTTATTATTTTAATATTACTTGGGTTGTTTGATAGCTTGTATTAACTGATTCAAGATTTATATTTTTTGGTAATTACTACTATTTTCTATTTATTTAATAACATAATATAACTTAACAAATTATTATTATCTTTGTTTCTTTTTTAAAAAAATATTAAATATGAAATAATTAAATAATATTGATAAATTGGCCTAGAAGTTCACTTTAGGGGTGAACCCCAAAAAAAATATTTTTATCCGGTATATATATATATATATATAAGATTTTGAAATCGATATATTATAATTTATTTATCATAAAAATGAATATATATTAAAATTACATATTTCCTATCGATTTGGTACAATCAAAATCTTGTATATAGCCACTAAATATTCCTAAAATCATTCACGGTCCAACTACCTTGCCATAACAAACCCCTAACTTCTATCACATTAACCACAAAGATACCAACTTCCCAATATTGAATTAACTCTTGATTCACGTAATTATTTACAACTCATGCCAAATGAATTAATAACTAAAAATTATTTTTCCTAATTTAATTTATTTTTATTAATGATATATTTATTATTATGAAAAGGGATATTTTCAATTTTATCTTTTCTACAATTATGTTTGATTTATTTAAAATCTAAATTTCCTAATTATAATTGTTTTACTCTTTTGACTATAAATATCTATATATCTTTCTTTCTTGCAATATATATTTTTCTTAGAATTTATTTTTTTATCGTTAACAAATCATAACAAGTGTTTATGTTAATCATACATACATAACATACGCTAATCAAAATTAACACAACGATTAGTTCAATTTTATTTTTATAATTTTGAACATATATTAAAATTTTAACTGCAACTATTCAAACATGTAATTTTGAACTTGAGCATTTTATAATATTATTTTATTTTTAATTTGTTTATATATATTTTAAATAGATATTCAAGCTGAACCTGAAACTTTCCAAACCAAACACAAACCAAAATTTATATATACATGAATGGAATTTAAATCTCTAGCACGTTAGATTGTTATGTAGGTGCAACAATTACGTTATCGTATTTTAAAATGTCTATATATTTTATTTTAAAACGAACAACCGCCCGGATCAAACTCTTGTACATCATTAAAAAGTCGTCTTACCTTGTTAAGTTCTCCAATCTAAAAAGTTGAAAATAGTTGATTTGATAAGTAAATTTTATTTTAGAATTGAAAAAACTAATACATATAAATTATTTCAAATTTTAACAATCTTTAAGATTCACATATAAGCGTAGCAACTAAAACTCAATTAAATGACATATGTTTTAATTTATAATAAGTATTGAGAAATAATTCTATATGATTTATAAATTATTATCAATATACATTTATACAATTAGATTGAGAATCACTTACATTGATTTTATAATATTTTATTAATCTTATAGATTAATTTATAAAATTTTATAAATGATTTAAAAATTCTTACTAATGATTTAAAAACTCTAATAAAATTATTTTATAAGCCAAAATAAAAAATGATTTTCAAATATTTATAAATAATTTCAAGATCTTTATAAATGATTTATTAATAATGTGTAGGCTTTAAAAATATAAAAATTCAATGCAGTACATAAAAAATCTAATTATTTATATAATAATATAAAGTCATTATATTACTTTAATATATATATAGAAATAAATCATTGATAAAATAAACAGATTTTAAATCTTTATATATTTTTCTATAATTCTGAAATTAATTAACATAAGTTATTATTTTAATATTACTTGTGTTGTATGGTAGCTTGTATTAACTGATTCATGATTTATCTTTTTTTGGTAATTAATACTATTTTCTATTTATTTAAAAACATAATATAACTTAACAAATTCTTCTATTTTTTGTTTCTTTTTTAAAAGATATTTAATATAAAATAACCAAATATAATTCGTTGGTGAACCTAGAAGTTCATCTTAGGAAGTGAACCCAAGAAAAACTCATTTTTTATCCGGTATAAATATATATATGATTTTGAAATCGATATATTATAATTTATTTGTCAGAAAAATAATATATATTAAAATTACACATTTCCTATCAATTTGGTAGAATCAAAATTGTGTATATAGCCACTAAATATTCCTATAATCTTTCATTGTCTAACTACCTTGCCATAACAAACTCCTAACTTCTATCACATTAACCACAAAGATATCAACTTGCCAATATTGAATTAACTCTTGATTCACATAATTATTTACAACTCATGCCAATTGAATTAATAACTAAAAATTAATTTTCCTAATTTTCTTTTTTATTTATGATATATTCATTATTACAAAAAGGTATATTTTCAATTTTATCTTTTCTACAATTATGTTTGATTTATTCAAAATCTAACTTTCCTAATTATAGTTATTTACGTTTTTGATTATATATATCTTTTTTCTTACAATATATCTTTTTCTCAGAATATTTTTTTATAGTTAACAAATCATGACAAGTGTTTATGTTAATCATAGATACATAACATACGCTAATTAAAATTAACACAACGATTAGTTCAATGTAGCACCGGTATTCCCCCTTTATTTTTATAATTTTGAATAGATATTCAAATTATAACTCCAACTATTCAAACATGTAATTTTGAACTTGAGCATTTTATAATGTATTTAAATTTTAATTTGTTTATATCTTTTTTAAATAGATATTGAAGTTGAACCTGTAATTTTCCAAACCGAACACAAACCAAAATTTATATATACATAAATGTAATATAAAATTTCTAGCACTTTACATTGTTATGTAGGTGAAATCCTTACGTTTTTGTATTTTAATATATATATATATATATATATATATATATATATATTAAACTGAACACCCGCCCGGGTTAAACTCTTGTACATCATTAAAAAGTTGTTTTAGCTTGTTAAGGTTCTCCAATCTAAAAAGTTGAAAATAGTTGATTTTATAAGTAACTTTTATTTTAGAATTGATAAAAAATAATACATATAAATTCTCAAATTTATAACAATCTTTAAGATTCACATATAAGCGTAATAACCAAAAATTACTTAAATGACATATTTTAATTTATAATAAGTATTTTGAAATAATTCTATATGATTTATAAATCATTATAAATATAATTTTATACAATTAGATTGAGAATCAATTACATTGATTTTATAAAATTATATAAATCTTATAGATTAATTTATAAAATTTTATAAATGATTTAACAAATTTTTACTAATTATTTAGAAACTCTAATAAAATTATTTTGTAAGCCAAAATAAAAAAATGATTTTCAAATATTTATACATAATTTCAAAATCTTTATAAATGATTTATGTGTAGGCTTTAAAAATATAAAAATTTAATGCAATACATAAAAAAAAACTGATTCTTTATATAAGAATATAAAGTCATTATATTTATTTCTATAAAAATATAATAAAGTATTTTATATAATTAGACATAAATCATTGATTAAATAAAAAAGTTGAATCTTTATATATTTTTCTATAATTCTGAAATTAATTACTATAAGTTATTATTTTAATATAGGTGTGTTGTTTGGTAGCTTGTATTAAATGATTCAAAATTTATCTTTTATTTTTATATTTGATTAAAATAAATAATTTATAATATTCATTAACCGGTCAAATTATAACCAATTTAAAAAAATTCACCTTTAACTGACAAAAGACTTCTCAATTAATATACAGTACAATGACGCGCACTTTCAAAGCGCAAGATTTATTTCCTTTTAATATTTTCTAGTTACTCGGAGTATCAATTTTTTCTAAATAAATAATTATGATATTATTCGATATGCGAAAAATTATTATATACTCTAAAATATTCTTAATTTACGTTCTTATAGTATGTAAATTGTAATATTTTAAAAATTAATTACAAATATTGTGTAGTTCACATTTAATTTAGTGTTGCAGAACGAAGAAGTTAATGACCGTTCTTAATATACATGACTTTATTAGTATACCATATCGTTAATGTTTACTAAATATTCCTAACAAAGTATTAAGTTTATTAAAATTTTAACTATAAAAAATATATGCTCTTGAGTTAAAAAGAATATATGCTTCTGCTCTAGAGAGAAATATAAAAAATATCTACCTCATTTAAATAGCTAGAAAAATAATGTAAGACATCTAATTTCGTTATTCCTAAAGGTTAGGATGACAGTTAACATTAAATTCAAAATATTTACAAAAATCTATATTATGAACCATACTTTTTATACTGTTAAAATTATACCAAAAATTTGTAATCAACATTTAAAGTCTTATTGGTTAATATATTAAGACAATTAAGAGATATTTTATATATTTATATAGTTAACGTAGTTTTCTAATGAGATGATTCTATGTATTCTATATAGGGTTTAAGTCGAAGTTGGTTTGTGGTCAGTGAGTTTAAATGTTTACTATATATTCCTAACAAAATATTAGGTTTTCTAGGATTTTAATTTTAAAAAATACATGTTCTTTGAAAATACATGCTTCGATTCTATTATATCATTTAAAAAACAAATAATTTTAGGGTAATCATTTGGTTACTCTTAAATATTAAGATATTAGTTAATATTAAATTTAAAATATTAACATAAATATATATTACTTTCAATGTTTCTTTTATCCGATACACAAAGCCGCACCCGAACCCGATTCGAAAAACCCGAACCCAAGTAGCAAAATATCCGAATATGTATTAAATTAGAAGAGACTAGATATCCGAACCCGAACGGGTAATATCCGAATCCGAATGAATACCGAAGATAAGCGAACATATGTATACTTACTTTATATTTCTAGTTTACATCTCTCAATTTGTTTAAAATATCTATATATTGATGTTATACACACTTTAAAATCATATAATATACATATAATTTTTATGAATAAAATAATTTGATACTCACTTCAAATGTATGCCTAGCTTTTTGTTTCATGTATTAACAAAAATTATACCTAAAATTTTAAAACAATAACCAAATTAGTTTTTTTTTTTGAAATATTATCTCCAAATCTATTAATCATTCAATCTATTAAAAATAAAAAAATTAGTTAAGTGAAATTTATATTTTTATATTCAAGAAACTTGAGAAATGAAAATTTGAATTTTTTTCTTTCAAAATGTAAATATCCGAAAACCCGATCCGAAATAACCGAACCCGAACTAAAAATACCCAACCCAAATACAAAAATACCCGAATGGGTTCTATACCTCTATACCCAAAAATCTGAAATATCCGATCCGAACCCGAACGGGTATCCGAATGCCCACCCCTATTATTTAGTTTAATATAAGAAAGATTAAAATATACGGAAATGATTTCTTTCTAAATGGTACAATATATTTGTTTAGATTTGGATAGAAACTAATTTTAAAAATAATCAAATAAAGAAATGGCATAGTATTGTAATTAACTCCAAAAATTAAGGGCAGAATCCTAGTAGGTTACGAATAAAATAATTTGATACTCACTTCAAATGTATGCCTAGCTTTTTGTTTCATGCATTAACAAAAATTATATCTAAAATTTACAAACAATAACCAAATTAGTGTTTTTCTATTTTTGAAATATTATCTCCAAATCTATTAATCATTCAATCTATTAAAAATAAAAAATCAGTTAAGTGAAATTTATATTTTTATATTCCAGAAACTTGAGAAATGAAAATTTGAATTTTTTTCTTTCAAAATGTAAATATCTGAACCCGATCCGAAATAACCAAACCCGAACTAAAAATACCCGAACCCGACCCGAAATACAAAAATACCCGAACGGGTTCTATACCTCTATACCGAAATACCCAAAAATCCAAAATATCCGATCCAAACCCGAACGGGTATCCGAATGCCCACTCCTATTATTTAGTTTAATATAAGAAAGATTAGAATATACGGAAATGATTTCTTTCTAAATGGTAAAATATATTTGTTTAAATTTGAATAGAAACTAATTTAAAAAAAATCAAATAAAGAAATGGCATAGTATTGTAATTAACTCCAAAAATTAAGGGCAGAATCCTAGTAGGTTACGAATAAAATAATTTGATACTCACTTCAAATGTATGCCTAGCTTTTTGTTTCATGCATTAACAAAAATTATATCTCAAATTTACAAACAATAACCAAATTAGTGTTTTTTTTTTGAAATATTATCACCAAATCTATTAATCATTCAATCTATTAAAAATAAAAAAATCAGTTAAGTGAAATTATATTTTTTATTCAAGAAACTTGAGAAATGAAAATTTGAATTTTTTTTCTTTCAAAATGTAAATATCCGAAAACCCGATTCGAAATAACCGAACCCGGACTAAAAATACCCGAACCCGACCCGAAATACAAAAATACCCGAACATGTTTTATACCCCTATATCAAAATACCTGAAACTCTGAAATATTCAATCTGAACCCGAAAGGGTATCTGAATGACCACCCCTATTAATTAGTTTAATATAAGAAAGATTAGAATGTACGGAAATGATTTTTTCTAAAAGGTACAATATATTTGTTTAGATTTGGATAGAAACTAATTTTTTTTAAAATAATCAAATAAAGAAATGGCATAGTATTGTAATTAACTCCAAAAATTAAGGGCATAATCCTAGTAGGTTACGAATAAAATAATTTGATACTCACTTCAAATGTATGCCTAGCTATTTGTTTCATGCATTAACAAAAATTATATCTAAAATTTACAAACAATAACCAAATTGGTGTTTTTTTTTATTTTTGAAATATTATCTCCAAATCTATTAATCATTCAATCCACTAAAAATAAAAAAATTAGTTAAGTGAAATTTATATTTTTATATTCAAGAAACTTTAGAAATGAAAATTTGATTTTTTTTCTTTCAAAATGTAAATATCCGAAAACCCGATCCGAAATAACCGAACCCGACCCGAAATACAAAAATACCCGAACGGGTTCTATACCTCTATACCGAAATACCCAAAAATCTGAAATATCCTATCCGAACCCGAACGGGTATATGAATGTCCACCCCTATTAATTAGTTTAATATAAGAAAGATTAGAAAATACGGAAATGATTTTTTTTCTAAATGGTACAATATATTTGTTTAGATTTGGATAGAAACTAATTTTTTAAAAAAATAATCAAATAAAGAAATGGCATAGTATTGTAATTAACTCTAAAAATTAAGGGCAGAATCCTAGTAGGTTATGAATAAAATAATTTGATACTCACTTCAAATGTATGTCTAGCTTTTTGTTTCATGCATTAACAAAAATTATATCTAAAATTTACAAACAATAACCAAATTAGTGTTTTTTTTTGAAATATTATCTCCAAATCTATTAATCATTCAATCTATTAAAAATAAAAAATCAGTTAAGTGAAATTTATATTTTTATATTCAAGAAAGTTGAGAAATTAAAATTTGAATTTTTTTCTTTCAAAATGTAAATATCTGAAAACCCGATCCGAAATAACCGAACCCGAACTAAAAATACCCGAACCCAACCCGAAATACAAAAAAAATACCCGAACGGGTTCTATACCTCTATACCGAAATACCCGAAAATCCGAAATATCCGATCCGAACACGAATGGGTATCCGAATGCCCACCCCTATTATTTAGTTTAATATAAGAAAGATTAGAATATACGGAAATGATTTCTTTCTAAATGGTACAATATATTTGTTTAGATTTGAATAGAAACTAATTTAAAATAAATAATCAAATAAAGAAATGGCATAGTATTGTAATTAACTCCAAAAATTAAGGGCAAAATCCTAGTAGGTTACGAATAAAATAATTTGATACTCACTTCAAATGTATGTCTAGCTTTTTGTTTCATGCATTAACAAAAATTATATCTAAAATTTACAAACAATAACCAAATTAGTGTTTTTTTTTTGAAATATTATCTCCAAATCTATTAATCATTCAATTTATTAAAAATAAAAAATCAGTTAAGTGAAATTTATATTTTTTTATTCAAGAAACTTGAGAAATGAAAATTTGAATTTTTTTCTTTCAAAATATAAATATCCGAAAACCCGATTCGAAATAACCAAACCCGGACTAAAAATACCCGAACCTGACCCGAAATACAAAAATACCCGAACGGGTTCTATACTTCTATACCAAAATACCCGAAAATCCGAAATATTCGATCCGAACCCGAAAGGGTATATGAATGCCCACCCCTATTAATTAGTTTAATATAAGAAAGATTAGAATATACGGAAATGATTTTTTTCTAAATGGTACAATATATTTGTTTAGATTTGGATAGAAACTAATTTTTTAAAAAAATAATCAAATAAAGAAATGGCATAGTATTGTAATTAACTAAAAATTAAGGGCAGAATCCTAGTAGGTTACGAATAAAATAATTTGATACTCACTTCAAATGTATGCCTAGCTTTTTGTTTCATGCATTAACAAAAATTATATCTAAAATTTACAAACAAAGTGTTTTTTTTTTATTTTTGAAATATTATCTTCAAATCTATTAATCATTCAATCTATTAAAAATAAAAAATCAGTTAAGTGAAATTTATAATTTTATATTCAAGAAACTTGAGAAATGAAAATTTGAATTTTTTTTCTTTCAAAATGTAAATATCCGAAAACCCGGTCCGAAATAACCGAACCCGACCCAAAATATAAAGATACCCGAACGGGTTCTATACCTCTATATCGAAATACCCGAAAATCCAAAATATCCGATCCAAACCCGAACGGGTATCTGAATGCCCACCCTTATTAATTAGTTTAATATAAGAAAGATTAGAATATATGGAAATGATTTTTTTCTAAATGGTACAATATATTTGTTTAGATTTGGATAGAAACTAATTTTTTAAAAAAATAATCAAACAAAGAAATGGCATAGTATTGTAATTAACTCCAAAAATTTAAGGGTAGAATCCTAGTACGGATTTTGCTTTAATAGTATAGATAATTGATTTTTCGTAATTTTAAGTGCATCAAAAATATCACTAAGTTAGCGCATTAAATATGTTACTGAGTGTGAATGACACGAAAACTAATTAAAAACTATGACACTATATATACACCACTCAACATTGATTGGAAAACTTATTCATATACAATACTTTCATATTACAAAGGTAAAAAAAGAAGTTAAGAAAATGGGTTTTTTAGTAGAGCTTATTAGTCTTTTGATCATGACTTTGTGTATATGTATGGTGATGTCTCACGCTCCAGATGATTTCATTCCAAACGGTTTCGACAACCCACATACAACTGTGGTGATCATCAATGATCTTGGAGGTTCTCTGCCATTGCGATATCATTGTAAATCAAAAGACGATGATCTTGGAGACAAAACTATGCCACCAGGAGGATCGTGGTTCTTTGAATTTAAACCTAGTGTTTTCGGTAATACTCAATTCTATTGCAGTTTTAGATGGGGAAACGAGTTGCATTATTTTGATATCTATAAACAAAATAGAGACAGATTATTTGAAAAGTTTGGGTGTAGAAGATGTGAGTGGAAAATACACAAGAACGGGCCTTGTAAACTTAACAAAGACAATGGACTGTTTGATGTTTGTCTTCCATGGAATTAGCCATTGTTTTAAAGCAATTAATATGTACACCTTTGTTTTTGCAATAGCAAATTAATAAAAAAGAATAACATATGTTTATCAACTATACCAGGCCCTTTATAGAGATCATATCCAAGAGTTCACAATGGAGGTGACCAAAATGAGATTACATGTATATCAATGCTTGATATTCAAACATTGTATTCATGATAAAATACAAAATGCATCTTTCATTTGTTTTACTCATTGTTAATCCATATAAATATATATGTAGAAACTTTATAAATTAATATTCAAAAATTAATAAATCTTATTTCGTTCGAGTTTTGTTGGTTTAAAATATAACACAAATCGATAAAATAAATTTTCAAATTCTCAAACTCTTACAACTTTAATCCATATGAATGATAGCATACTACAAGTGATACAAGACCATTTAGATGGGTCTCTTTTGCCTTAATTGTGTATATATATATATCATGTGTTCTAAAATTCGGTCTAGGCGCCCGTCTATTCGGTAAATCGGATATGAGTGAAAAGAATTTTTCAAACCAATTTTTTTTTTTAATAATTAGTGTATGCGTTCAAAAAAAATCGACTTACCCGTAACACATGAATTTGATTTTGTAAAATTTCTTTGTCGTTTTCATACGAATAGCGATTGAGATTTATACATGCAAAAACACACACAAATGTGTATGACAATATTACACTCAACACAGACACACACTTGCTCTCAAAATAATAATCAGACCCCAGTCCCAGCCATATTAATCAGGTCAAATATAAAGATAAGTGTAACAATAAAAGCGCAATCGACATTAGGGTAAACTGTAGCCACTAATCTCTCATCTCCTTCGTGCACCTGTGCATTATTACACACACATGACAATACTTGTAAGTAAAATAAACGTCTTCACTGCGTTTATTATTTTTGTGAAAACAAAATTTACCTGAGCGATGACTTTGGTGGAGTCTCCAATATAGATTGTACATGCACGTTTCATAAACCGACCTTTAATAGTGAAATCACAAGAGGCTTCTTTGGTCTGGTTATGTTTCAAGAATACTTCAACTCTTGTTTTCAGTTGAACCGATGAGGATCTTTTAACCGTGAATATCTTATCATCTAAATCACTTCCTCTATACACTTGCCATCGATCGTGCTTACTAGTCACCTTTTACATAAAAGTTCAAACCCCAAAACTTAAACAAAAAAAAAAAAAAGGTTAATGTAAAGTGTGCAAAAAAACTAAATAAAACCTTCATTTTCATGGTGAGGATAGGAGAGTCATTAGGATCAAGCAAAATCCTCTTGTTGTGGAGACCGAAGAGAGGTGTTTTGACTTTGAATACTTTGTTTCCGTTCGTGTCCTTCACCGTATCTCCAATGATGGTTAGATCCCAAGGATGAGGAGAAACAAACTCAGATCCTATGATTGGTATCGTGTTGCTCCTGTTGTTGGGATCTTGTTCTGCCATTATTGTTGTGTTGTTGCCAAGAGATGATGATGATAATAAAAGAGAAGTTTTTATCAAGTTTGAATTTATTGAGAATGTTTGGATATGACTTTTTCTTTTCGACACTAAAATACTCATTAAATTCGAATTCAATGGTGTATACAGCTATACAATAAGTAAAATGATTTAAACATGCTGTATTTCTGTGTAGATAAGATTTGTAATCGTTTCTATTATTAAAAATCAACATTTTCATTTGTTTATTTGCGATCAAATGTGTATAACACTTCAAGATTTAGAGCTATCTATTGAGAAGGAAGAAGGCTTCCATATTGCCGTCACTTACAGGATTGATAAAAAAAAAGAAGAAGATAAAGAGTAAAGGAGGAACACACATGTGATCAATTGGTAAGGAAAAAAAAATGTAACAACCATATAGTTATGTTGAAAGTATGACAATCATGTTGAAAATATGGAGCTCTCGTGGTGGCGTGCCTGACTTACCTTATAGGTGCTGCGACTGGCTAGTACGGGAGTAGTGGTGTTTCCAGCCCGCTTTTGTGCAAGTTTTTAGGCGGCAGTAACTAGTGAAACGTGTCGAGTTTAGTGAGTGGACGAAACTAAACTTGTAACAGATTGACTTAGATACTTTTGTTCAAAACAACCTTGTAACCGTATCTGATTCTAGGTTTATAGGACATTAAAAAAGGTATGACAATCATATAGTAGTGTTAATCGATTCTAGACTATAACTTATGGTGTACTGTTAGTATTTTTCTATAATCTGTTAATCATAAACAAACTCCAACATCTAAAAATATTTGTTTGTTGATTCATGATCAATTTCAATTCATACCACCTCAGAAAATGAACTTTAATAGAGAACACTTACATTTGGTTTGTTGTTTAGGTTAATAAAACAAATGTTACACCTGAGTTAACCAAAACGACATCGTTATGAACATTCTTCCTGAGGTTAGATCAAAAAGCGATTGTCGTCGTTGCGGTCACTCTCCTCCGGACTAGCGTGACATGAGAGCCTTCACTTGTTCAGCTTCTAGAGCAGCGGCGGCGGCAGCATCGAAACCGGCCCAATCCCTACCCACAAACCCTATCGACCAGCGTTACATTTCGCAAATCATACGAAGAAAAGATTGGTTCTTGATCCTGAGCCACGAACTCGCCACTCCTCGAATCGGTCTAAACCCTAGATTCATCATCAGCCTCTTACAGAACCAAGAAAACCCATTACACTCCCTCCGAGTTTACCTCTGGGTCTCCAACACAAACCCAGTTCACGCAAAGGACCAGTCTTTAAAAACCGTTCTAGGTAAAGTCCTCTTCCGCAAAGGTCCTCTTTTGCTCTCTAAGGAGCTTCTCAAGGAGGTTAGAGACTCAGGGTTTAGGATTACTGACGAGCTGATGTGTGTTTTGATTGGAAGCTGGGGGAAGTTAGGTTTAGCTAAGTACTGTAACGATGTCTTTGCTCAGATCTCTTTCCTTGGGATGAAGCCAAGCACGAGGCTTTACAACGCTGTGATTGATGCGTTGGTGAAGTCTAACTCGCTTGACTTGGCTTACTTGAAGTTTCACCAGATGCGTGGTGATGGGTGTGAACCGGATCGGTTTACTTATAATATACTCGTACACGGTGTTTGCAAGAAAGGTGTGGTTGATGAGGCGGTGAGGCTGGTTAAACAGATGGAAAGGGAAGGGAACAGGGGGAATGTGTTTACTTTCACGATTTTGATTGATGGGTTTTTGAGGGCGGGGAGGGTTGAGGAGGCGTTGAAGCAGTTTGAGACGATGCGGGCGAGGAAGATGAGTGCTAATGAAGCTACGATCAGGACTTTGGTTCATGGGGTGTTCCGTTGCTTGCCCAAGTGTGAGGCCTTTGAGGTTTTGCTTGGGTTTATGGAGAAAGAGTCTAGCTTGCAGAGAGTGGTGTATGATACCGTGTTGAGTTGTCTTTCGAGTAACACAATGGTGAAAGAGACTGCTATGTTCTTGAGAAAAATACGTGAGGGTGGTTATGTGCCGGATAGCTCAACGTTTAATGCTGCAATGATTTGTCTTTTGAAAGGGTGTGATCTTGTTGAGACGTGTGGGATATTTGATGGTTTTGTCAGCAAAGGGGTTAAGCCAGGATTAAACGGTTATCTTGTGGTGGTTCAAGCTCTGTTGAATGCTCATAGGTTCTCTGAAGGTGAACTGTATCTGAAACAGATGTGTGTTGAGGGGCTAATATCTAGTGTATATGATTATAATGCAGTAATAGGCTGTCTCTGCAAAGCTAGACGTACAGAGCGTGCAGCTATGTACTTAACAGAGATGAAAGTTAGAGGTATTTCTCCAAGTCTGGTAACTTTCAATACTCTTCTTGGTGGTTACAGTACGAGGGGAGATGTAAAGAAAGTTCATGAAGTATTAGAGAAGCTTCTGGAACATGGTTGTAAACCAGACGTGATCACTTTCAGTTCGATCATAAACTGTCTTTGTCGTGCAAAGGAGACAAAAGATGCGTTTGACTGTTTCAGGGAGATGTTGGAGTGGGGGATTGAGCCGAATGAGATCACGTACAGTATCCTCATTCGCTCCTCTTGCTCCACGGGAGATACTGGTAGATCAGTGAAGCTGTTTGCGATGATGAAGGAAAACGGGTTAAGTCCAGATGTTTATGCGTACAATGCCGTTATTCAGAGCTTTTGCAGGATGGGAAAGGTAAAGAAAGGTGAGGAGTTGCTTAAAAAGATGTTGAGGATTGGTTTGAAACCAGATAACTATACATACAGCACTCTCATCAAAGCTCTGAGTGAATGTGGAAAAGTGAGTGAAGCCAGAGAGATGTTTAGTTCAATGGAGAGACATGGATGTGTGCCAGACTCATATACGAAGCGTCTTGTTGAAGAACTTGACCTGAGAATGAGTGGACTCTCGAGAGAATCAGTTTCAGCCTCATAGGAAAATCTATCCTCTGTGTAAGTATTTTGAATACTCCAATGAAGGATAAGGGACCAGAAGGGTTAACCGATCTGAAGAATTGGTACATAGAAGTCCCGCTAAGCTCTCTGCTATTAAGTTATGGTGGGTTCGTCTGGCTTCTTTTCAGGTCCGGAAGGTCTTCAAACGAATCATGGCCACGTTGTGCTTATTTGACGCAGACACAAGAGGAAACAGAGCATCAGTGGAAAGAAAGCAGAACAGAGTATTAAGTTTTGTGGTGTGATTGTAGTGGCGGTTAGTACATGACAATTAGCTCAGTGCAAAAGATGTTTGTGTTTCTTACACTTGGGTGGCGTCATCCTCAATTGTACCATTACAGTGTAAACTTTTAGAAAACAATAATGTTGTTGCATGAATACACTAAGAGACTTATGGTACGTTCAAGTACCTGACCATTCTAAGAGTTTCAAAAGTTAATCACCATGTATCGCATGCTATTGTGTTTTAGCTGCTGGTGCAGCTCTTGCTTGACCAATATTTACTTCTTTTGTAACAACTAAGAAGCTCTGATATTTGGATAGATTAAAATTTCATTTAGCTGCCTCATGATCATGGGCTTGGACTATTGAATTAGGCCCAATGGATGTTTTCTTGATATATGTATTCTTTTTTAGCATAAGATGATATCTGCAGTCTTTGTTTGATGAGGAAAGAGATTCTGTTTCTCATTTTCATCTTAAACAGAAAAAGAAAATTAAACTTTGATTTGACCAGAAAAAAATTAAAACTTTCCCTCGTTTTTTTTGCAACAGATTTTATTGAGTTGAGTTGTGGCGGGTAGTTCGAAAAGTAATTATTAAAAGTCCCCGCTCGAGGGTATTTTAGTAAATGAACACCACCGAAAAACTAGGGTTTCCGCCCCCGCCTTCATACCCAATTATAAAAGCCATCTCCGTTTGTTTTGTCCGCTCATTACCATCTCTCTCTCTTCCTTATCATCAAACTTGATCGGATCTGATCTGATCTGATCAGCGCTTTTAAAATATGTCTGAGAGATCAGAAGAAACGAAGACAAAGGTTGATTCTGCCGGAGAGTTATCGGACGTCGATAACGAGAACTGCAGTAGCAGTGGAAGCGGCGGCGGCTGTGCAAGTAGTGGTGAGACGAAGAGAACCTGCGTTGATTGCGGAACATTCAAAACTCCTCTCTGGCGAGGTGGCCCTGCAGGACCTAAGGTGAGACTGTTTTTGCTGTTCCTATTGATCGTTTCGTTAAGCTATGATCTTGATCTGATGAATATACGTTTGCTTTTGACTATGCAGTCATTGTGCAATGCGTGTGGGATCAAGAGCAGAAAGAAGAGGCAAGCGGCTCTTTCGATCAAACAAGAGAAGAAGATCAGAAGAAGCAACAGCAGTGATTCTGATCTAAGCCTCGATCACAAAACTTGTAGCAGCAAGAGTGGTACTAGCAGCTGCAGCAAAAGAGTGAGTAAATTTTTGGATCTGCCGGTGATGAAGAAGAGATCAGCGGTTGAGAAGAATAGGCTATGGAGTAAACTCGGCGAGGACGAACAAGCTGCGGTGCTTCTCATGGCTCTCTCTTGCGCCTCTGTTTATGCGTAAACGAAGAAGAAGAGCTTCGTTGTTTTGGTGGCGTTAGGGATTAATTAAAGTGAGAGGTTTTGATTAATTAATTAATTAACTTAGAGACAGAGATATAAGTATTGACTGTGTAATAGGTTAGTGATGTCTGGTTTTACTTTTTTGTCTGGTTCCCACTAATGTTATGTGTTCTTTCCCTAATTAAGTTTCAATTTTGAGTGAGAAGAAGACAATTAATTCAAGGTGTTTTAATTTTTTTAATTAATCATCGAGATCCTAGACTCGTAGTTCTCACTCGCTTAGTTATGCGTGTGGGCTCTTTACTCTGTAGCTGCTAGGCCCATATAGTCCAGGAAAATAATGGGCTTTTCGCGGCAATCAAGAAGCGTGTGGTGTTAGTTGTCTAGTCTCCATCAACCGCGCCACTTTTTTATTTTTTGTGTGTTGGTCCATTGGCGTCACCTCTCATTTGATTTGAATTTTATAAAATGATGACGTGGTTCGCTTAAGCCGTGAAACTCGAAAGTCGCAAACTAGAGAACGATTCAAATTAAGTTGGCTCAACGGGACGTTCTTTCACGAAACTCCCTTTTTTTTTCTGGTTTAACCCCTGATATTACAGTCAATTCAATTTAAGACAACTACTTCCTCATGCACACATTACATTCATAAACACGCTTTGTATAAAAGATACACTAAGTTTTTCTTTTTTTGTCTTTTAAACTATAGATTAGTTCCTGAAGTAAGAGGCAGAAGTAAGAGGCAGACGTTATGTGTGTTTTGAAAATGATTGAGCATTAGGAGCTAATTAATAGTTATAAACTGAAAATTCAACAAAAAAACTAGATTTCGAATTTGAATTTCAGTAAACGTAGACGATTAAAACACCAAATAAAAAGGACGCAAACATATAAGCTGTTACGAATTATTAAGCAATATAACTGGTGAAGCTAATGATTTTTTTTTTGGTAGATAAAAACAGTTTCTTTTGAATCATTGTATTCTTCTCTGACAGCATGGTCTAGGCCATTCAATATGGGAAATCAGATCCGTAATTTCACATTAGATCCAATGTTTCCATACTCATATTTACGTATATATAGTTTCCAAAGCGTTTTCCTTTTTATATTTTCGCGAAATCATTGCAAAATGGGTATAAAATCTTCACTCATATACTAATGTCACTCTCATCCATTGCAAATATTTCATGAAACAAATAAATAGTAAGAAATGTTAAATCAACTACCAAACAAATATAATCCTCAATGAGAAAAGTTCTATATCGATTTGATTTTGACGCGGTAATAAATGGTTCATTTTGTAACTTTTAAAAGTATATCAGCCTCTTTCGTAATTGTTTTGTAGCCTTTGTTTTATTACAACAAGAAACACGAGAAATTTTTATTTGAGAAATACTTTAAAGTAGTCATAATTTTTTTGTCATAAAAATAATTTTGAAAAAAAAATGATTAAAATAAATTTTATTAAAAAATGTAATTATATACTTATATTCTTACAATTAACTAATTTAAATTTAGGGGGTATATTGAATGAAATTTTTTAACTGATGATTTTTTTAGTGATTTTTTATATAATTGTTGGAGAATTGAAAGTGTAATTTTGTTAAAACACTTTAGAATTTTATCTAAAACTTTAAGATTTAAATTTTTATTTTTATAACTAAGAAACTTTTCTCAAACACTCTAAAAATTTTAACTTAAATTTTGTTCAATAATAGTGAATTTCAAAATATTTTATGCAATTAGAAATTCAATAACAAAAGATTCTAAAGTGTTACTTTTTTAATTCTTGTTTGAATAACAATGAATTTATAATTTTAATATAAATTACCTCAGATTCTAAGTTGAATATATCCTCTTGCAATTATGGGGTAAGATTTAAGAAGTGATTTTTAAAACTATTTTTTTTTAAAAAAAAATTGAAAATTAAAGAGTTATTTTAATTAATTTTTAGTGCTACTTTGGTGACAGTATTTGATTAATTCTATAATGTGACCTCCCTCGAAAAAAAAGCAATCAACACCAATGTGAACACGGACATAAATTTCATTACAGCGTGTTCCGTTCTTTAACGCGGTCTCTTCATCTCTTCAAATAAGGAAAAGAAAATCTCCCATTTTTAATCTTCTTTTCAATCCACAAAATCCAAAAAGACAAGATCTTTCTGAGTACAGAGAAGTACGATTCTCATGGGTTTAACTCCAAAACTCATCTCATGGATCCTACTGCTGTCTCTCGTCACGACGATTCCACTAACGTCGTCTCAGCCCCAAACTCCACCACCAATCTCTCCGGACGCCAACCTCTGCAACGGCGTCTTCCTCTCCTACACTTACTCAACCGGAACCAAGATCAAACCGAACGACACTAAGAGCCAGCCGTACCGGTTCGAGTCAGTGATCACAGTCCTAAACAACGGCAGAGATGAGCTTAAGTCGTGGCTCGTCTTCGTCGGGTTCGCTCACAAAGAGATTCTTGTCTCCGCCACCAACGCGATTCTCGCAGACGGTTCTAGCCTTCCCGTTAGCGTCGAGAACGGTACGACCTTTTCAGGGTATCCCGCGGCGGATTTGAAGTCGGCGATTATGACGGCGGGTGACGTCACTCAGATGGAAGCACGTGTGGAGCTCGTGGGTACTCAGTTCGGTGTTGCGCCGCCGAGGGTTCCTCTTCCGAAGAACATCACTCTTGTTAATAATGGTTGGTCGTGTCCCAAAGCCACTCAACGAGGTACACAAACTATTAATCAAATCCTGAAAGTTGACTTTTTTTTTTGCATATTTTCGTTTAATTATTCAATATGTTTCTTAAGAATATTGCGTTTAATGTTGTGTGATCTTGGGTTTGCTAAGCTCACTAAGAAAGCACTAGAAAGTTTTAAAATATATTCAAGAAACGTTCACGTTAACTATTTTTTTTTTAATATTAATCGTCATTAGTTGAAAAAGTCGTGCTTTAGTATTCAATAGCATATCAAATTAGACCATTAAGCTGCTTAGTAGAATGGTTCTGTCTTTCGAAAACTTGTTTATCAATCTTGAGTTTTTTGTGTGTGTTTACTGACATTTTTATAATCATTCTTTCTGGTTTTATTTCAGGTAGAAATGTTCTGCAAGTATGTTGCATGCCTGATCGAAAAAACAAAACAGTTCCCATTGGTGTAAAGTTCCTTCCAAGACAAAAAGGAGATTTAACCATCATGTACGACATAACCAGACCATATGCATCAAGTTACTGGGCGCAGGTCACTATAGAGAATCATAACCCTCTAGGCCGTCTTGATAACTGGGATCTAAGTTTTGCCTGGATGAAAGATGAGTTCATCTTCCAAACCAAAGGAGCTTACCCAAGCATTATAGATTCATCAGCTTGCATAGATGGGCCACAAGGAAAATACTATGGTGGAGTTGACTTCTCTAATGTCTTGAGCTGTGCAAGAAGGCCACACATCATTGACCTTCCTCTGACTAAGTATAACGACTCCAATCTTGGACTTAAACCGTACTGCTGTAGAAACGGAACCATCTTGCCACCTTCCATGGATCCAAGCAAGTCCAAATCTGTTTTTCAAATGGAGGTTTACAAAATGCCTCCTGATGTAAACATCTCTGCTATCACTCCACCTCAGAGCTGGCAGATTAAAGGTAACCTAAACCCTGACTACAAATGTGGCCCTCCTGTTCGAGTTAGCTCTAGTGAGTTCCCTGATCCAAGCGGTTTACCTTCAAACCGGACCGCGTTTGCTAGCTGGCAAGTGGTTTGCAACATCACTCAACCAACTATACCTAGCTGCTGCGTGTCTTTCTCTTCTTACCTCAACGACTCAATCATCCCTTGTAAAACCTGCGCTTGTGGAGGTTGTTCTAGCGATAGAGTGGATAGAACATGCAGCACTACTTCACCAGCTCTTCTCTTACCACCTCAAGCTCTTCTCATTCCTTTTGAGAACCGAACCAAGCTTGCTAAAACATGGGCGGAGTTAAAACACAGACGAGTTCCAGACCCATTGCCTTGTGGAGATAACTGTGGTGTCAGCATAAACTGGCATCTAGCTACTGACTTTCGAGGCGGATGGACTGCTAGAATCACAATCTTTAACTGGGGAGGAACCAACTTTGCTGACTGGTTTGCCGCGGTTGAGCTGAAGAATGGTGCACCAGGTTTTGAGAAGGCTTACTCCTTTAATGGAACCACAGTTGCTGTCAATGGAAAGAACACCACTGTTTTAATGGAAGGGCTTCCTGGTTTGAACTATCTCGTTGCAGAGGTAGATGGAAAGAACCCGAGTAAGGACTTTAGGGTGCCCGGTAAGCAACAGTCTGTTATCTCTTTTACTAAGAAACTGACTCCTGGGATCAAGATTGGTTCAGGAGATGGGTTTCCGACCAAAGTGTACTTCAACGGTCAGCAATGTTCACTTCCTTCTATACTACCTACTAGCAATGGTCACAAAGGACGTGTCTACACCTTTCTTCTCATGGTGTTACCATTTTTAGCTCTCTTGATTCTTTGGGGTTAAGAATTCTTGATTCTTTCTAACTATATGTGATGTTACAAAACTAGTAGTGGTGGTGCTTTGTGCAGCTTGAGATTCTTTTACTTTTTTCTTTATGGTTCGGTTTTGGTATACACATTTATTGAACAGACAAATCTATGTGGTTTGCAATCCGGTTTACTTCCCTCTTATCTTGATTGAATTATCCAACACTAGTAAAAGCAGCAATCAAGAACTGTAAACAGCCTCACTACTATATGAGGACTAAAAGAATCTCCAAGGAGAGTAACATATTAACTCCTAACATTACAAAAAGTATAATACAAATAAAATCAATTGAGAATAAGATTAAATGAAAGTAAGTAAGGATTTGAGAGTAAAACAAATCTACAGAGAGAGTTGAAGAAGACATGACTTGGCTTGTCCCTCACCTTTAGAGCTCTGTATTAAAACTGTAAACATGATTATAAGTGATTAGGCCTATTTAACAATGGCCCAGCCGTGTATTATTCCGCCAAAATAACCCGGTTTAAACTAATATTTGTAAACCGAGTTTCGGTTCAATTTATACCAACAGCTACAACGCCATCATTCTGATTTAGGGTTTATCAAAGTTTTAAACTTTTTCTCCAGAATTTATCTCTCTGCTAACGAGAGACGCCTCCACTCGATGTCAAAGCTTCTCAAATCAACGGTTAGCATGTCTCCCGGCGGTGGAGAATCATCCTCGATGGCGAAGAAGAAGAACAAGAGCAAAAGAAGTCATAAGAGGAAGCGAGAGGAGGAACTCGAACGCTTGGATTCACTTCCGTGGAGCTCTACTATACCTATCGGAGAAGACGACGGCGGCGAAACGTTCTCCACACTCTTTGCAGGTTCAGACGAGCTTGACGGAGGTAAAGTGTTTTCCTTTGTACATTGATTCATTGATCCACCTTGTTAGTTCAGTTAAAGTGTGGAACTTTATACTTTTTCCGCGTAGGTTTTCTCTCACTTGAAGAAATTGATGAAGCTGATTACAATCTTGCGGATGTTCCTATGGCTGAAAGTGGGAAAACAAAGAAAGGGTTGAAGTCGAAGAAGCAAGCTCAAGATGACAATGATGGTGACGAAGACGCTGTGGATGAGATAACTGAAGAAGAAGAAGGAGGAGGAGAACAGAAAGGAGAGGGTGATTTGGAGAGTCCTAAGAAAAAAGAGAAGAAATATAAAAATAAGAAGAAGAAGGAGAGGAAGAAGAGAGTTAAGGAGGCCGAAACGGTTCAGGAATCTCCTGCTGGTTAGTGTTTTACATATTCTCTTGTTTTACATTTTGGTGCAAGAGGTAATCAATACTCGGTGGTTGCTACATGACTCTGTGGTGGTCTTTCACTTAGTAGTGTTGATTGCCTTTCACTTGTATTACAAATTAAACACTGATGGTGGACAGCTTCTATCAAACTATCTGCACTTTAGACCCACTTGAAAAACATCTTTAGACCCACTTTACTCTTTTGTTGACTGATATATCAGAATTTGTAGCTGTTAGCTGTGATGAGGAGAACAAAGCAGAGGAGCTAGATGCTGAAGAAGAAGAGATTCCCCCAGAATTTAGTGCATGGAGTTTGATGAGACTTCATCCACTACTCATGAAGTCGATATACCATCTCGGATTCAAGGAGCCGACAAAAATCCAGAAGGCTTGTTTTACCGTTGCAGCATTTCAGGGAAAGGTTCGTTAAAGATGACCCGCTTAATTTTTCTATCACTAACGTACATTTTATTGATGCATGGTTCATGTTTGGACCACAGGATGTTATTGGTGCTGCGGAGACAGGGTCTGGAAAGACGCTTGCTTTTGGATTGCCCATACTCCAACGTCTCTTAGATGAGCGGGAAAAGGTTGGTAAGTTGTTTGCATTGAAGGGAGAGGAAGCGCAGAAATATTCTGCTGATGGCTACTTACGAGCTCTCATCATCACTCCAACCAGGGAACTTGCTCTACAGGTATCTTTTAACATCCCACATTGCTTTTTTTTTTCTTATGTTTCGAACATGCTTCTTTGTTCACTTGTGGACACGCTCATTAGTACTAAAATACATATACAACTTTTCTCCTTTTCCAGGTGACGGAACATCTTAAGAATGCTGCCAAAAATCTCGGCGTCAGGGTCGTTCCTATTGTTGGTGGGATGTCATCAGCGAAGCAGGAAAGGCTTCTAAAAGGGAAACCAGAAATCGTTGTTGGAACTCCGGGAAGGTTGTGGGAACTCATGTCGGCTGGAGAGAAGCATCTTGTAGAGGTATGTAATGTATAATCGTTGATCAAATTTTTTTAAAAAAACACTGCTATTTTATGCGGTATCTTGCTCATACATTAACCAATTCTAGTCTAGTTATTAAGTTTCTCCTTAAATGCAGTAATCAGTTAAGTATGTCTGTTGATTTGTTATAGGTATTTAGCTACTCTTAGACACTGTCTAATTGGATATGTCTTTTCCTGATCCTCTTTGGCAGCTGCAATGCTTGTCTTTCTTTGTGTTGGATGAGGCTGATCGCATGGTTGAAGGTGGGCATTTCCGGGAGCTGCAGTCTATAATTGACTTGCTTCCAGTGACAGACAAACCAAATGAAGGGAAAATGCAGAGTTCTGATACAGTTTCAGACGGCCCAAAGAAGAAAAGACAAACATTTGTGTTCTCAGCTACCATAGCACTCTCCTCGGACTTCCGTAAAAAGCTAAAGCGTGGCTCCTCGAAGTCAAAGCAGTCATCGTCTGGTGAAGTGAATTCTATTGAGGTTTTATCTGAAAGAGCTGGAATGAGAGATAGTGTTGCCATCGTTGATCTGACAACTGCTGCTATTTTGGCACCAAAGATTGAAGAATCTTTTATTAGGTAAGTGAGAACTCCATGCTTCTACTCCTTATTTGCTTGGAAAACATCCAATAGTCTTTGATGGGACCTAGTTTCTTGGTCTATCTCGGTGTTCTTAGTATTGGTATCTTATAATAAATTGCAGGTGCGAAGAGGAGGATAAAGATGTTTACTTGTATTACCTTCTGAGCGTCCATGGACAAGGCCGGACAATTGTTTTCTGTACATCAGTGGCAGCTTTGCGTCATATCTGTGCGCTGTTAAAGATTCTTGGAGTCGATGTTTGCAAACTCAACGCAGATATGAAGCAGCAAGCTCGGTTGAAGGTTCAACCTTCTATAGTTCGCCAACATACTCAAGTATAATTTTGTTGCTTGATATTGTTACTTAGCATCTTTGCTTTTCCACCCTCTTTATTTATCACAGGCAATGGACCGTTTCCGTGCAAGTGAAAATGGAGTACTCGTAGCAACAGATGTTGTAGCAAGGGGAATTGATATCAAGAATGTCCGAACTATTATTCACTACCAACTTCCACATTCAGCAGAAGTAAGCTGAGATCGACTCTTAAGCTTCTTTGATAGCAATTTTACAAGCTCTTAGCCTGTCTTTCTTCATATAGGTATATGTACATAGAAGTGGAAGGACGGCTAGAGCATTTGCAGATGGATGCAGCATAGCTCTGATTGCGCCGAATGATACATCAAAGTTCTACACGTTATGCAAGTCATTCTCTAAGGTACCAAACTTTAGATATCTTTAATAGTTAGTTTGTTCACTTTAGTATTGCCACTTTGATGCTGAGGTTTCTTTGTGTGTGCTTACAGGAAAGCGTAAAGATATTCCCATTGGATAGCTCTTTAATGCCAGATGTGAGGAAGCGCTTATCTCTAGCACGTCAAATAGATCAGATTGAGCGAAAAGGGTCTCGGGTAAATCTTTGATTAGTATGCTGAATGTGAAAATTTGGATATAAGTGCAGAAAGTCCAAATTTCTATTACCATGTTTAGTTCAAGATGCATCTAGAAATATTGAAAGCCTGGACTGTGTGATTTTTTTTAGTTGGTTGTGTTTGTAGTAGTTTCACACACTCACTGGCTTCATCTGATTGCTTTTCTGTAGCTCTTTCCATGCTTGCTTAACTTTAATCCTTTTGTCATTAATTTGTCGTTGGTATTTGCTATGCAGGAGAGAGTAGACAGGACCTGGCTTGAAAAACATGCTGAGTTGATGGAACTCGAGTTGGACGAAGATGAAAGCGAAGAGGAAAAAGTAGACAATGTTAGGCAGAGGAAAGCGACCTCAGCACAACTTAAAAAGCTGAAGGAGGTTGGTCACTACCACTCACAATAAAAGTTCTCCTTACGGTGGTTGGTCACTATTAGTCACTTCTATTCTGTTCATTGTGCAGGAGCTTAGCTCGCTCTTATCACGTCCGATGCAGCCGAAGAAATTTTCAGACCGTTACTTTGCTGGGGTGAGTTTTTGTGTCTCGGTTCAGCTGAAGAAATAAAACTTTAGCCAGTTTTAGCTCTCTTTAAAACAGAGTGCTTGAGCACATGAGATTTAATGGCATTTTTGTTTGTTTGTTTGTTTGTTTGTTCCAGCGTGGTATGTCGCCTCTGCTACAGAATCAGTTAGCAGAGTTAACAAATCAGAAGCAGCAACAAATGGCAAGTGGCGGAGGAGATAAAAAGAGAAGAAAGCTTGTTGTGGTTTCACAGAATTGCATCGAACCTCTTCAAGCCCTTCGTGATGGTAGTAAAGAGGTACTTTTGTTTTTACAACTCTCTCCCATTCTCATATCACCTTCTCAGTGGTTGCAGATACTTGTGGCTTTTTGGATCAATCTTTCTACTAGTGTTACTGTTGCATGATCATATCTCTTTAATGATGTTCTGTTGCTATTGTTCAGGTGATGAGCATGAAAGGTCAGAGTGCAGATAGGAGGCGAGATATAGCGACCTTGAGGAAGAAAAGAAAGGAAGAGAAGATAGGTATGTACAGTATAATATAACTTGCTTTTTTTAATTGGTGTGTGTTTGCTCCCAGGTGCAGACCAAGTTTTTTTTTTTTTTTTGGTAAAAGGTGGTGCAGACCAAGTTGAAAGCGTGAAACATATGTTAACGATTTAGTTGTCTTGAATACTTTCAGGTCGGCGTGATCAGCGAAGGGATCAGAAGAAGAAGAGAAAACTAATGGCTTCTTAAGTGATCTTTAAAAAAACTTTTGTTTTATCCAATCAGATGTTTACTTTTATATAATAAACTTATATTAAACCTTTTTGTATGTTACATTTTTTGTTTCGCTAAAGGACGGTTCAACTCTCATTTTCTTAAACAAGCTATCTCAAGTGTGTCATTATAATCGACTACTGTAGGGACTATTTAAGGATAAATTGGGTATGAATGGGTATGCAGACAAAATAAATTTATAAATAATCTGCATGCAGATTAATTCAATGTATTAATTTAGTGATCCGCATGAAAAGGAAAGAAAGATGGTTGGTGCATCCAGAATTGCAGGTGACCAATGAATGTAGACTTAATCTCATTTTCTTATTAGTTACATGTAATTAGTTTTACTTGTTTCATTTTATTCACTTTAAGCTAAACATAAATTATTTCAAAAAAAATGATAGTTTGTTTTGTTTCAAGTAATAATTCAATTTAGACATATATATATAACAACATATAAAATATATATATATATTCTCTTATATATATTTATTTATATAATTTTTTTTTGATAACCGGGAGGTATCATCGAATCCAGGAGCGCAACAGCACCAATGCATGCGCTTAAACCAACTAGGCTGTCACATCCGTGGTAATTCATTTATATAAATTATATATATATATATATATATATATATAATTTACATACTAATAATTTAATATAATTTCATTGCAATAAGTAGTTAAGCATGTTAATTTTATATCATCTAAAACATGTAAATTTATTAAATAGTTATATATAACATATAGATAGACAGGTGAAAAATTATCTTATATTTATTCTTAATAAAATGTAAGATCAATAAACTAATTAATACTTGCTTAAAAAGTAATTTTATCTTATAATATTTTTATATGAATTATGATAATGAATTCTTACATGCTATTTGATAAATTATATTTTAGTTGCATGTATATATAATTTAAACATGTATTATATAATCACTTAATATTTTATACACCTAAATACCAAAAATAATTTTTTTTTCTTTGTTCTTTTTTTTTCTTTGTTCTTACATATATCAGAACACATGAATGTATTTTTCTCTTTTATTTAACTGTTTTGTACATTTTTAGATTATCTTACATATCTACATTCATCAAAAAATATAATCTTTAGAAGACAAAAGAAAAAACAAATATAGAAAAACTATATCGCAGTTCCATATTAAACTAAATAAATAAACAATTATTATTAGTTGTTATTATAAGTATAGATAATTATTACTTATTCGTTTGAGTTGGACTGTGTAGACACAAGCGTCTGTCTGGTCTACTAATATAGTTTCATAGTATATTCATATTCAAAAGAAAAATTATATGATAATTCATAGGCATATATCAAAAGCTACATTCAAGAGTAGAACTTTTTAATGTTTATAACGTGGACAAATGTTTATAACGTGGACAAATACAAAATAAACGGTTATTAATAATAAGCCTACTTGATATAAGTTAAGAATCCCATTTACAAAAAAACAGGACAAGCTATCACAACTTTACAACCCAAGCCAAAATAAACTGTCAACTAACTTTAACTGACAGCAACCATTTTTCACCTTTGAATCTGATGATCTGAACTTGAGTTATTAGCTGCCGATGAACTCGATGGCCGTCCATTCTCGGCTCCTGCTTTATCTGCAGTAACTGCAACCCCTACACCCCATCTTCTAGAAGCTTCTGATGGCTCAATCACCTTAACTGAACCATCAGAGAGTCCAACGGCTAACTGGTTCGGTTCTTGTGGATGAGCTGTGATCACTTGTGGAATGATTGGTGCACTATCACAGAAAAAAAAAAAAACACAATTGGTTCAAGAATGGTCAAGATTATACAACAAAAGCTTTGTATGATTAATGAAGTATGTAAGAAAGGAGGTAACCTGTTGGGTGTTGGTTGAGGCATGTAAGCAGATGGAGCAATGCGACATCTGAGTCTCAAGGATTCAGCATCAAAGACTGCAATGTTTCCATCAGTGAATGACGCGTAAACCAGTTGGCTGTTGCATGAGTAAGATGCAGAGGTTATGGGTGAAGAGAGAGCTTCTTGTGGCACCCACTGCACAAGTATATAAGCAAAGATGCATGAGAAATTACGGTTTACTTAGTTAAATCATTCAACATAGGAAGGGAAAGGCTAATTGGTTTACCTTATGTATACACTCCATCTTTGAAGCATCGTAAATGGCAAGCTGTGTCTCATGTGAAACCAATAAATGGATTTGATCGTTATGGAACTGGACTCTTGTGTCTCCCACTGGTGCTTTTCCAGGTGGTAGTTGAATCACTGAAGATTTCTTCTTCTCCCATGAGTCAGCGGTCCAGAAGAAGAGCTGTAATTAAAAAAAAAAACAAAGTTTAAAACCCAACATGTGTGTGAAAGCTTCCATAACCAGTTAATCTTTTGCGTTACCTGAGCATCAGCACCAGAAGAGACGAGTGTATTGAGTGCAGTAGAGAAAGCTAGACCGGTTATATGCTTCTGGTGACCTTTCAGCTTTGTTTTCACCTATAGATTAAAGAGATTATATTACATATTCATATAAGAGTTGAAACATTTAAACACACCAAGAGTTTAGTATTATTACCTCATCTACCCTGACATTGTAAATATGGATACTAGAATCTTCCATTCCAATTGCAATAATGTTATTATCTTGAGGATGAAAGGCCAAGAATGTTGAAGCTGGTGGTGGTGGCATGAAAGTTGTCATCACCTGTAAACAAAAGTGGAAAAAAAATGCCATTTAGGCTCGCATACATACATACAAAAAAACATGTCCTCTAAAGTAAGTTGGATTTAGAGCTGCTTACTTTGAAAGTCATCATGTTGAATAAGGAAACCTTTCCACCACAAGCTGACATTACATAAGAGTCATTCTTAGAAAGAGCTATACACGGGACAGCTGTTTCAGGATTCTCAGGAACATCATTTGCCATTAGGAGACCACTGTTTGGCTGCCAATGCTGTGGAGTTACACTTGCGGTTGCCTTCAACCAAAGAAAGCACACAATAAGCAACATAACTACAAAAGGATGTAAAAGTTGAAAGGTTTAATGTATCACCTTCCCTGTTGGATTCTGCTCATTGCGGCCCCACTTCCATAGTCTTTGGACACCATTTGCTCCCAGAGCCAAGATGCCAACACCAGAATTTGTATAAAGAAGCCGAGCAACCTTTAGAGTTGACATATCAGCAAAAAAAATAGTTCCTATGTCTTAATGAACATGAAGCTTAGACTACAACAAACCTTGCTAACAGAATCCTTGCTCTCTGGCATGGTCACTTGTCGGCACTGAGAGGGATCAACAATCTCTGTTAACTCAAAGGGTTTCTTATCAACAGATTCCAAGTTTCTCGGCTTTTCCATAGTTCTTGACATTGCCTCAATTCCATTCTGCATATGGCATAACACCAAACTTAGATGACAACAAACATACATAGACAAACAAAACCAAGATCCTCTTAATCATACATGAACTGGGGTTGGCCTAGCAGGAGAGTCTGTGTCCATGTGTTCAACTTTACCAATAGCTGGACTCATGCTTGAAACCATTGCGGAAGTTGATACCTGATCACCAGCATTAACACTTGAGTTAAAACTGATTTCAAGAAGATATTAAGAATATAGTAAAAGGGTGTTGTTACAACCTTCATATCAATAGATGCTTTAGATGCTTCATAAGACCGAGCTTCATACGCTCTTAACGTTCTAAGACCATCAGCATTTGCAAGGATCTTGAATCCATTATCCGCTGTAGAAACTGCAAGAAGATTCCCTTCCTTGTTGAATCTCAAACGAGGAAGATTCTGATATCAACATGATACATACGATCAGTTAAAGCAACAAGGTCAAGAAATACAAAAGAGTATGTAAACAAGAAGACAAGAGTTTCATACAGGAAGTCCTCCTTCAGCCTCAACAGTTGTCAACAGATTTGTATTGTCCATGTCCCAGAATTTAACTTGGCTGTCTTCACCAACAGCCAAGTAACGGTTACGAGTTGTATCAAACTGAACAACTCCCTTAGATTTCTTCCTAAAGCCTAAGTATGTCCTCTTCAGGGCACCTTCACTCTCATTCCATTCGACAAGGAAAGAGTCTCCATCTTTACTCGTTCCACAAGAAAATAACCTGAAAAATCCACAACAAAATGTTTACTTATAATTTGAGCTTATCTCAACTATTACATTCAAATAAGAAGTATGATACCTGCTCCCATCAGCACTGTATAGCATTGTTGTACACCACTGTCCTGGTGCGTCGTAATCAACACGAGAACCAACATTATCATAGAGCCAAGCCTTGATCTTACCATCAAGAGCAGTTGAGAATATAAACTGCATAGTTAAAAGAGAGATACATAAACTACATGAAAATGAAAGGTTAAGGTCTTTATAAACAATAGATGCTTGCTTCTACCTGAATATTCTCCTTCTGGTGAGGGCAAATGGAATAAACCTCTGCATCATGCCCTTCAAAGTTGTAAAGCTGCTTACCACTCAGATCCCACACCTAAAAAAATTCATACAAAGAGAAACTAATAAGGGAACAGAGAGAGAGATGTTAGTGTTTTTACTTCTAATGTTCTCACATACCTTAATCAATTTGTCATCTCCACAAGTCACAACACACATTTGCTTGTTTGGGTGGGCAAATGCCAAGTCATTCACACAGCCTACATGAGCATCAATCTAATTCACAGAAACAAAGAACTGATTAAGTTTGGTTCATGTACCAATAAGTACATAAAAGAAGATTTAACAAACCTCAAGGTGTTGGCGTAGTTCCGAGCCTTGGTAGGCATATACATGGATCAAATGTTTAGTAAAAGAAACTCCTGTACACAGAACATGATACACAAGTTCAAAATTTGTGTCTAGCTGAAGCTACAAATAGATCTTTGAAACGTTTCCCCATATAACATACCAAGCAAATTTCCATCAGGGCTCCATGCTACACGAGTGGCAGATATAGATGATTCTTTGACAATGGTACTCTGTGAATAGTAAAATAGTAAGAATTTCATCTCATAGGACAGAACAAAAAACATAGGAAGCAAGACCAACCTGGAAGCTCATAGTGCAGGCGGCCATGTTCCATATCTTAAAAGGCTGTGTCACAATCTTCTCTTTTGATCCAACTTCCCACAAGGTGACTTCGCCGCTTGAACAACCAACTAAAAGGTAATAGACATGTCAAATAAAAAGCTCTCAAACTCAACTAAGCTCCTCATGGTAGCAAGTAGACTAACCAGCGAGCAAAGTGTGATGGGCAGGGTGAAAATCCATTGTTAGTATCACCGACCCTTGGCGCATTGTACTCACAACATTTCTAGGGAGGTCGTCAAGTGAGGCAGAGGGGTGAGGATGAGCAGGATATGTGACCTGTGATTTGAAAAGTAGAGTCATAATACTCAAACATCAAAAACACACATTGCAAATGCTTCATAAGCATTTCATAAAAGCAAGGAATCTACCTCGGTTTGTGCAGACCGTAATCGTTTCATGAGTTGTTCGTGGTCAGCATTCTGATAATCCATCAATCCTAGTGAGTTTGACGGTGCCCGAGGATGCTTAAGCACATTAACTGTTGTGACAAAACACAGCAACAGGTTACAGTACTTCAAGTCTAAAAATCAAACCCATTAACAACTCCTTGAATATGAAAAATGAAGAAACCAAAGACAGAATCCTCAAAACACACACAAGTGTTTCAATACCAAAACATCAAAACAGTTGTCACATGAAACCTAACCCTGATTTGGCTGCTGCAACTGAAACGGGGAAGCAGACACAAGACCAGATGGAACCGAAGAAGAAGGGTGTGGGTTAGCCATCCATCCAGCCAAAGCATTAGCATTAGGAGCCGGAGAAGCACTAGGTTGAAAAGGCTGCACAGGTAACTAACAGTTTCATCAGCTCTCAAAACCTAAACATGAAGTTAAAATAACATAAGAAGTAAGGAAGGAAGAGATCCTACTCCACCATGTACTCCAAGAGGAACAAAGTTAGAAGGTCTTGCAACAGCAGCAACAGGAAGATTCACAGGAGTGATTGCACGAGCACCATTTGCTGCTGAACAAGAATGATCCAAAAACAATGTTTTAATATCAGGATTAGGCCTCGGATTTTTACATAGCTGGTGCTGCCAGTTCAAGCTGCAAGAAAAGAAAAAAAACGCATCAGACACTTAGACTCATCTTTTTCAATATAAAGAAAGCACCTTATAGTTTCACCTTTGATTAATCAAAGTTCTCAGACGTGAAGCCTTGAAGCTAGGGAAGGCAAGCTTCTCTCTAAACAGAGGATTCGCCTCAATAAGCTTCTTCAACTCAGTATACATTATATTCCTCGCTGATCTTGTATCACCATATTTAGACAACTGCTCATTTTCCCTGTAATAAAAAAAAACACACACACTCTTCAACACTAAAGTCTCTACCTTTAGTAATTATAATCAAAGACAAAGCAAAATCAAAATCACCTGAAATTCTCAAGAGTCAGAAGCTGAGTGATCTCCTTGTAAAGCTCCTCATTAAACGTCGCAAAAACTTTCAAGTCTTTAGCTAATATCTCCACAGCTTTTGCTCTATCATTCCTGAAACAAACACAAACACAAATGTATCATCATCAATACAAGAACACACGAGCCTACTAACATGTTCAAAATCATTACCGATCTAGAGCTTCGAGATACTTTTGCTTCCTAATCTCAAAGAAAATCTTCATAGAGTAACGATTATCATCAACTTTGGTGAACCCTGAGAGATACTTCTCCACTTCGTCCCATTCACCAGCAAGAGCTTTCTCTTCAAAGTACTTTATATTAAAGTAGAACCCAGATTCTTGCTCTAACCTTAAAAAACACACACATATCAAACCTAATTACAAAACCATCCAGACAAATCTAGCAGATAAGAACAAGAGAACTTACTTGTGAACAGATTCTTTGAACTTCTCTTCATCTAAGAACTGAAGGATCAAGAACACTAACTCTCTGCTCAGAGACGACATTTCCTTACAAGATCTGGTGGTCAAAGGTTATCGAATCTATTAGTCGTAGATTGGAAATGTGTTTTTCTAGGGTTTCTCTCCTCAGCGTCGCAACAACGAGAAGAAGATAAAGGCTGACCCGGAAACAGAGATAGAAATATTCAATTTATGTTTTTTTTCTTTTTTTTAATTAAAGAAAAAGAAGAAAGTACGACTTGTTCTCCACTTTCTTCGATGTGTTTTGTCATACAGTCTGTAGTTTGATAAGTTGATTAGCTTATCTTTGATAAGTTCTACTGCATTTCTTAAGTGATAACCTCGTCTCTGTCTGATTCCTTTTTTCTTGGCTTCTATCTGATGCGATTCAGCACAGGGGGAAGCAAAAGTGGGATCCATGCATTCTCTGTCGCTGGGTGGTTTGGACACGTGTCGAGTTATGATGCGTGGAAAAGGTGGGATGCAATGTAGGCGATGACAACCCTTAAGTAACGGAATCGAGATATGGAATTGAAGTGGATTGAGCAGAGCTCACTGGCGTCCGCCACATGTTGTTACCTTGTCAGGGGGAATGACGTGGCGTCCGCTTAGTTGAAAGCTACAGCTAATGGCTGCTACCAAATCGAATATTATTCCACAAATTATATTAAAATTAGTTGTATGCATTTTCAAATGATTTTTTTTTTATTTTTTTTATAAAAATAAGTTTTATCAATTAAAACAAAAACAATATAGAGCTGACAAAAATTCAACGATAGCAAAGATGATTTTCTCAAAATTGTTGTACGAGGTATTGTAATTTCATTAATAAAAATACTTGACACTTTTAGTTACAAATTTATAAAAAGAAAGAAATCTTTTATGATCTAAGCACAAGTCACATTTCTAATCAGAATGTGTGTCAATGTTCAAATTAATTTTTTATATTAGATATTTAATAACTAAGTGGGAAGTTAATTATTACTATTTTTCTCTTTTAAAGATTTATTCCTATTTCTTAGAATTGGGTAAGACATTTATTATTAGACTTTTCTTTAAAATAACTAATTTATTTCTTTTACAAAATAACAATGAAAGAACTTCTAAACATGAATGTGCCCTGCCCTGTATGGTCCCTTTAACATCTCTAATTTAAACAGTGAGAACTACTTGCAAAAACTGGAATGCTTTATCGAACGATAGAAATTTTAGAAAGATAAAGCTTATTGGCAAAGCAATAGCATCAAAGGAAATAGAGTTTCTAGTGGTCATGATGATGGATTTTAAAAATTTATTTAATGAGTGTCGTCAATCTCTATGAGATTCACATAGATGATGACATGATACATAGTTGACTAATATATAAAGCGTAAAGGTAAACTCAGTAGCGTAAACGATTCTGATCGCTTACATGACATCTTTCATTGCGATGGTTTATTTATTATGCATCATTATCAACAAATATCAACTTGCGGTTTGGAACCCTTATTGTGGGCAAACAAGAAGGATCAAACCAAGAAGTTCTTACAAGATTTGTGACACGTCTAGTATGTTTTGAATTTACATCAGAAAGAGTGGGTTGTGCCTGCATCTGCCTCTACCTTTTCACTCTTACCCTAAGGAAAACAATTACTATACCAAAGGTCATTATCTCAATTGTAAATGACTTTGATCGTTGAGACAAAACTAATATTACAAACTGTGGTTTCACGCTAGGGAAGACTACGGGTTTCGCCCCTGAACTTTCTAATATTAAAAAAAAAAACTCTTTCTTGTTATGTGTTAGAGAAGAGCAGTTTGTTGTGTTGTTTCAGCACAAGGAAAAATTGAGGACTACGACAGACTAAGATTGAACCCAAGACCATGATTAATCCCGGTCTCTTAAGTTGAGATTCTTAACTTATAATTTCTCTTTCTTTTTTACACTTTTCGGTTAAGAGACATCTCTTATGTCTCTTATTTAATAAACGGTTTTTAGGTTTTTAGTTAAAAGTTAAGAAACGTCTCTTAAAAAACTAAACACCCCACCCTAAGAGACTATAGTTAATCATGCCCTAAAGAGGTGTTGTTGAACAAGTTGTTCTTAGCGGTTGATATGAAACCACCCATTAGCTTTCAGTTTAAGCTTGCCGCTAGTAGTTTCTTCATTGACGAAAAGAATAAGGTTGTTTTTTCTTTTGGTAACAGTGAGGTTAGCCCCGTTGGCCACACATAGCTTATATCACTGGAAATTAGGCCTGGGCATCCGGGTCCTCGGGTCAGGTTCGGGTCGGGTCATGTCGGGTCCGGGGCCTTCGGGTCCTGAAAATTTAGACCCATATAGGTACCTGTAATTTTTCGGGTCGGTTCCGGGTCGGGTCTTGTCGGGTCCGGGTCGGTTCGGGTCTATAATTTCAATACCTGTAAAATACCCGTAATTTTTCGGATCCATATCGGGTCCGGATCGGGTTCGGGTATTTAGAATCTGAAAAATACATGGCATACCCAGACTCACTCAAATTTAATTAATATTTCATATATATATATCTAAATATTTATAAAATAGCTTAAATTAAACTATTAATAATTAACATAAATCATTTTAAACTCTAAATTTTATATTTTAAAGCTTCATATTACTTAAAAATGTTACAAAATAATAATAAATATTATTAATAAAAGACATTTCAACTAAATAAAATATAATATATATATATATATATAAAACATAACACAAAAAATCATAGTTTTAATATACATGTTTTTAAGTAGGGTACAAATCGGTTCTTGTTGGGTCGGGTCTATTCGGATCGGTTCTTTTCGGGTTCGGGTCTATTCGGATCGGTTCTCTTCGGGTCTGGGTCTATTCGGGTAAAAGAAATTTAGACCCAAAAAGTACTTGTAAACTTTCGGTTCGGGTTTGGGTCGGGTATTTTCAGACCGGGTCTGGGTCGGGTCTTCGGGTCCAGGTTAAAATGCCCAGGCCTACTGGAAATGATGGTTACTTCAGTCAAGTGGTTGTTGGAGAACCAGCAAAAATTATTTGGGCCAACTTGTGTGCTCTTATATTCCAAGTTCGGTGCAATTTAACCAACATGCACGAGTGAGTGATGCAGCAGCATCAGGGGAAGTCCTTTAGCATGAAGCCATGGCCTTGAGCTTCTCTTTTTCGAACTATATATAATTTAAAAACATGTTGATAAATAGTAAGAAAGAGTTTATAAATGACTTGTAAAATAGTTGAAAAGTAAGGTTTAAACTTATTTTGAAAATACTGAAGGAAGATTATTGAATGATTGAATTTGAAGGAATCCAAATCAACTCTTAATCGACAGACTAAAGTTTTAATGAGATTTTGATGAATTATATCCAAACGCGTCCTTAAAAACTATGATTATGTAACAGATCCATTAATTAACAAGCCCTAATGTATGTATTCGTTGCTTTACTTTTTGTCATCTTCCATCATTAAGGGTTACCATTGGTCTCAGTCAAACTGGTTTCTCAATATGAACTCTGCTTTCTTTAGTTCTTCATCTTTCTATTTCCAAACATGAGATCTTCTTTGGCTCTTTCAGAACATCTCTTAAAACAGTAAGATGCATCTTGTTGGACGTTTTCCCTTCTTTAGCATTGCAAAACCAGCAAAAAAAGAAGAAGAGAGGAGTAGTTAGTATTGTACATGATGCAAATGGCTCTTTAATTTTGCACTTCAAAAAACAAGCAAATTAGTTTCATACCTTATATGTTTCTGTTCATGGGAAAGCGAAATTTAAGGAGGCAAGATACGACTTTACATTCCGAACTATAAAGCACTGCGATGGATAATGGACATCATGCTTCAACATTTGTTTGGAACAGATTGTAAGGATTTGATCGAGATGGTGAAGGAGCCTCAAGCTTGGCCAAGTTTTGCAACAGAAATTGAGGCTATAAAGACGCTGTTGATATGCTTTCCGAACTTTGAAATATCTCATATCCCAAAAGCACAAAATTGAATTTCGGATTTTTTGGTTAAGATTGTGAGATATTTTATAGGGGGTTTTGTTTTGTTGGTTGTTCTATTTCGGTCTGTTCCGGTCTAATTAACCAGACCACTTCAAGTTTGAGTAACAGATTGGACGTTTGATGTAAAAAACCATATACGTTTCTTAAATAAATCAAGGTTGATAAGAAGACTTGTTAAAGAAAAATAAACACGAGAGCTTTAAAACATAGGCAAAGAGGCTTTCGCAGTATCTCACTGATGACTCTAAACAGAAGCTCTGTTTGGCGCACGATCGCAGCGACAACTATAAGCGACCAGAAATAAGACGTTACCATGAAGGTGATGAGATCAAAAAGTGTCACCGTTACGGTTATTAAAAGAGAAAGACAATGGTTAGTCTAATCACTATCATATATACATTTTATCTGCAACCAAGCAAGTCCTTGAAACCTGAATTTGTAATGTTTTAAGTTGATCATTACTCAAAGAAGAACAATGTCCATTTACACGCCGAATTACAAAAACATGATAGAACTCTTAATCACTTATTTCTAATCTTAACAACTGTCTTCACGACGTATATTATTCTATGTAAATGTGTATATATATATATCACATTTTTGTTGTTGAAGCTGAAAATACATTGATATATATATATGTATTAAGAGGTTAAAGAAGTGTGAAACTAAGAAGGATGAAAGAAGAGACAAAGAGCAGAGATATCATCCATGGCGATGCTTCTTCTCTTCCTACGCCAAAGCACCATAGCTCTCTCCACCAATCTCTTTGCACTCTTTCTTCTCTCTTTTACTCCTCTTACTATCTCAACTGCCTCATCGTTTGTCATCACATCCCACATCTACATACAATGATGATGTAAGTTATATATGTGTCTATTATAGTGCAAAAAGTATATAAATATTTGATATATTACCCCATCTGTGGCCAAGATTAGGAACTGGTCCTTGTCGGTTATCTTTCTGTATGTTATTTCCGGTACAGAGACTAAACCAAAGTCTTTAAGGCAGTAATCTCCAAACGCTCTTGATACAGCTAAACCAAGTGATCTGCCATTTGGCATGCCCACCCGGTACACTCCTGGTTCATCGTCTAGGCAGAACAATCGTCCATCTGATTGTTTTATACGTTCGGCTTCCTCTGTTTAACGGGGAATCAAAACGTTTCAATTGTTAATTCCAATTTTATTGAATATTTTCATCTGAATAATTTAACTGTAAAATATGGAGAAGCGTTTAGAGATATACCGGGAATGTTTGGTTTAAAGTCTACTGATAGCTGAACCGGTACTAAACCGCTTCCGTCGTTAGAAGTCGTTGCAATTACTGCTCGTGAGTCACCGGCATTTGCTACGACAAGATGATCACCCTTCAATAGCAAAGAAAAAGAAGACAAACTTCAACACTAAGAACCAGTCTTGGACATAGCGAAATAGCAAAATAAAAATGGAAAATCTTTCAAATAGATCCCATTGAAGTTTTTGTCAAAAAGATAGAATATAAGAGAAAAAAAAATTAAAATAGACATTTTTATTTGAAAATTTTATATTTTTTAAATTATTTTAATTTAAACCACACCGCCAAAACCTCACCCAATAAATCTAAACCATAAGTTTAGATTAGTTACTACAAGAGGTATAAATGTATATTTATACTATTTAATAAAATTTATTTTGGTCATTATTTTCTTTATTTTCTTTGAGTGCTATTTTGGGGATAAATTTTTTTATATATTTATTTTGGTCATTATCTTAATAAATAAATAAAAACTTGGTCATGTGATCCTAAAATTCTAACAGTTAGTTTACATAAACATTAATCCCTATATTATTAATAAAAATGAGTTAAAATTCTTAATAAATTGTTTATAATCTCTAGAATCTCACAACATAAATTTCAGTATTATATACCATATGAATAAGTAGTATGGTCCATATTAGGTTACTGCAGACGTCTTAAATAACACGAATACAGTATTTTCATAGGTTAGTTTGGTTTCGGCCATAAGATGCAGTTGTGTGGTTACAAGATATGTACCTGCAAGACGGCAGTGAGAGCGGTGCAGCCGCTGCAGTAAGAATCAATGGAAGGATTGATCTTGAGATCAAGATCGACGAGGGAGAATGTTTTCAGGCAAGATTGCTTCCATATATCAAACGGAGAGAGACATTCTGGCGAAGATGATAAGGATGCAAGAGTTTGTTGCCATTGACAAAGCAGTGAAGATGGAAACAGCTTTTTTACTCTTTTGGTTATCACATGTCCCCATGGTCCATGTCCATCGAACATCCCACAATATGTTATGTCTTCTTGGCACCCAAACCCCTACATATTATAAAACAATTTGTAATTTCTCAACTATCATATATACATAAAACTTATTAACTAGATCATGAATCCTATATACTTTTGCCACTAATGTATAGACATCATAATATATACTACTCCTTCTGTTTCATTATAATTGTCACTTTAGGTTTTTGCACACGGATTAAAAAAACAATTAATTTTGCATATTTTCTATATAAAAACACAATTACCTATACACCTAACCATATTTCAACCAATAGAAAAATAAACTGCAACATAAAATTAATAAATTTTGCATCGAAAGTCGAAAACGATACTTATTTTGTAACAAAAAAACTTCTCTAAAACTACACTTAATATGAAACAGAGGGATAGTATTTATGTAAACGTACCTCCCAAACAATGGCACGATCTTGGTTGATTCCTTTCTCACCTCTATTAGAACAAATAGAGGTGAATCTCTTAGAAGTTTTTGAGTTAACAAAGCCTGATGAACCAAGTAAAGACGAGTTCTTCTTGGCATCTTTCATAAACGATTTTGCGATCTCTCTTCCTCCATCTTCATCTTCTGATATATATTTTCCTTTCTTCATCGATACACTTCTCGCCAACCCGTCCAAGAAAGCAGGCAGAAGCACCATTCTCTAGTGCTCTTACGATCCTACAAATAACTATAGATAATAACTTTATGAATAAGTTACAGTTATTCGCGTAATGCAAACTTAGGTATATATAAACATAATTAAGGAACTAAAAAGAGAGTTAATGTTTAATTAGCAAATTACCCTTTCTCCGGTGAGGATTCTTGATCGGAATTTCTCTGTTGATGACTTTTCCTGTTGCTGGATTTACTACTTATAAGCTGGTGAATGGTCTCTGTGACTCATCATCTTTCTAAGCCTTTTATTTTATACAATACATTCTTTTTTGCATGTCGATAAGGACACGTATATGATAAGCATGTATAAAGTTGACGACAGTTTTTTATATACAGCGTTGAAGGCTATAACAAGTGGTTATATTTGGTCAGTTAAAGAAATGTATATTTATATTTTTAGTAATAAAAAAAAGATTAAATGGTAAAATTGCATCACATCCTATTTACTTCAAAGGAAATACAAAACAAAGAAACTATATGTTTAAACTCAAACATATATAAGCAAATCACAATATGTTACAAAAAAAAATCACAGTAACATAAATCATGAACAATTATATCTAAACAAAGAATAGATTAATGCAACATAAACATAAAATATACAAGGCTAAAATTATATTATGTTTAGTTGTTATAGGTATTTAATTATAAATGCACGAGTTTCTGTACTAGAGCCCAAAATACATATAGGAGAGGCAAGGAAAATTACTTTAAAAACTACTATTTGTATGTCAATTTGGTGTATATTATATGCGTATGTTTCTATAAAACATGTATTTTATGTTCATTGGTGTGTTTCAGACTTAAAATGGTATATGCATCTATGCAAGCTGTACTATGGAAGTGTTAGGCGAAAATCAAATGGACATATGCTAATTTTGAGGTCAAATGACTCGAAGTCGTTACAGCAACCACAGTGAATGACCAATCAAACTTCACCACGGTATAAAATAAAGTTTTAACACCGACTACTGAATCAATTATAGCTGCTTAATACCTCATTATGATAGAGATGTATATACTTTTAAATAGTAAAACGTCAAGATTAAATGTGGTTGTGGAAGCAAATCAATATATTAATGAATGTGGTGGATATATAAAATGATATCATGTGGGGTTTGTTAAACAATAAGCAATTGTCGCAAAAAGTTGTGGCTGTGAGAGGTTCTCGAATCTAAAAGCTAATGGTAAGTGCCTTTGATCCATAACAACTCTTATCTTAAAAAAAAAAAGTTAATTCTATTATTTACACCTTA
>CAJHQQ010002399.1:0-65738 GCA_905132885.1 Moricandia moricandioides
CCAAAAATGGCAAAAATATACTATTGTCCTCTTAGAACAAAATCAATTTTTGGCATGTTTGGACCTTCACTTACCTTTTTGTCTTTGAAATTCATATTAATTTTTACAAGGTAAAAAATTATGGAAAAAATAGTAAACTTGATGTAGATAAGCATGTTCATATAAGAAAAAATATTTTTGTTTAAAAAATATCTGTTAAATTGTAAATTTAAAAATGGGAGTAAATGTGTTAGTATCTACGATCTACCATCTACGGAGTATGTAGAAAATGTAATCTAATAGAAAGACAACGTTCTAAACGGGCTTAGGATGCGCAATATATCAAAAACATAGATAACTACGAGCTCAAGAATAGTATAATCTACCGAAGTCTCTGTAATATTACGGTTTGGTAGACTGTACGTCGTAGAGATAAACAGTTATCTACCTCGGTAGGAAGTGGGATTCTTGACATTGTTATTCTATCTACAATCGTCGATACCATATCCTACTTCTTCTTCTACCTTCTAAAGTGGTTAGAATGTAAGTTCTGGAAAAAAATATAAAACTAGATCCGAAAATCTAGCCAAAACGGTTATGTTAATATTCTGTAAATCTTTTTAATATTTTAATTTCCTTTTTTAAGTTTTCTTCCTAAAAAAAAATTGAAAACCTCCACTTCTCACACGATTTAGGGATTCATCGTGTGTGTTTTTTCATCTTTTCTTCTTCTTTTCAATTCTCTTTGCGACAAAAAACATATGAAGATTCACATCTACGCTTCATGTGGTTTGTGGAAATCGTCAATACACAGTGGATGGGAGTTTCTTGTCGATGAAGCAAAAGGAGGGAGGTTACTTACTTTGGACACAAGTTTAAGCTTCGAAAACGTAAAGTTTATGGTGTGTGAAGACTTCGAAATTGATGTAAACATGGTCAATATGGAGCTCAGTTACTTGCCTTCCGATTTGATCAATAGCATTGACTCGCCTCCGGTCTTTCATCACCAATGATCGGCAAATTAGAAACTTTCTTAGTTATGTGAGAAGAAAGCTTTCGACGCGGTTGTGTGTGAGTATTCAATCTAAGGTGGGAGAAAAAACAATAGTAGAGGCCGATTTTGACTTGAATGAACGAAGCGCTGACTCTAACAGCGACGAAGAGCCTATGGATATTGACGATTCAGTTGATATGGGATTTTGAAGAAGATGTTGATATGGATGACATCGATCACGACAAACAAGTGGGAAATAGAGAAGAGCAACAGAGATGGTGTTCGCTTTTGTTTGGCGGATGTCGCGAAGAAGGATCAACATTTTAGTTCCAAAACACTTTTGAAGCAGGCATTCGAAATATGTGCTATGAAACATAATTTCGACTATAAGGTTGTGAAATCGGATAAAAAAGTGTGTACATTCGTTGCTCAGATGATGATTGCAGCTGGCGCGTTCGAGCAGAGGGTTTAATAGGTTCATCGATTTCATCATCAAAAAGTATGTACCTGATCATTCATGTGCACCATCGAGAAGGGACGGTTCTGTTCGTTCAGCTTCAGCCAAAACTGTTGGTACTCTGATTATGCATAAGTTTGAGAACTTCTAAAGAAGGCCCGAAATCCAATGATATAATCGAGTATATGCGTAACGATCATGGAGTTGAGATATCGTATTCTTTGGCGTGGGATGCAAGGGAATTTGCAATCAACGCAGTGATAAGGTATTCTCGAGAAAGGTTATGAAAAAATTCCCAAATACTTGCACATGATGAAGGAAGCTAATCCAGGGTCACACACGGCTTATGAAACGGATTCGAAAGGGAGATTCAAATTCCTGTTCATCTCGTTTGGTCAGAGTCTGCGCGGTTTCTATGATGCAATTCGGAAAGTCATTGTCGTGGATGGGACGTTTTTGAAGAGCAATACAAAGGTGTATTGCTGGTTGCTACTGCATTAGATGGAAAACTCGAATTTATATCCTATTGCATTCGGAGTTGTCGACTCAGAGAACGACCTTGCTTGGGATTGGTTTATGAGACAACTTAATGTGGTTATTGCTGACGATGATAGATTATCTTTTGTGTCTGATAGGTGTACCTCAATTAATAAAGCTATTGAGGCAGTTATACCCGCAATCTCATCATGGAATTTGCATTCATCACTTGCTGAATAATGTTGTAACAAATACCGGTGGGAAAGGTGTGGCTGGTTTGGTTGCAAAGGCATCTAAAGCTTATCGAGCTGCTGATTTTCGTAAGATATTCGCTGCTGTTTACTCTATTAATCCTGACATTGGAACTTATCTCATACTAGCCGATGTCAGGAAGTGGGCTCGTTGTGAATTTCCTGGATACAGGTATATATTAGGACTACAAACCCAGCGGAGTCGATAAATTCTGGCTTTGAGAACGCCTAGAGAGTTTCCAATAATACCTTTATTGGACAGCATTAGGGAAATGATGACTCGATGGTTTTTCAATCGTAGAAATCTAAGTTCCAAGCACTTCCAAGCCACTGACCATTGCTGTTGAGAAGAAGATTGATAGACGGATTGAGAAAGGTAAAAGGTTTAAGGTCTTCCCGGTTAGCGATGAGAGGTTTTTTGGGTTGCGGGGGTGATGTTATTGACTACATTGTTGACTTGGTCAGACGCACATGTACTTGTGGGAAATTTGATCTGATGAAAATCCCTTGCAGACACGCCATAAAAGCCGGCTTCAGTGTTGGAAGAAGACCACCACACTCTCACTGATGACTTGTACACTACGGCGACATGGAACTCGGCTTATGCAGAAAGCATAAATCCTATTTCTGTCCCTGAAGATGCATGGATTGTTCCTCCTGATGGTGGAACAGTCAAAAGTACTTGCTCCTGAGAGTAGACGAAGTGCAGGTAGGAAAAAGAACGCCGACACGAGACAGGCTGAAGATAAGATCCGTTCATCACAGGGAAACACAACGCTCTAAAGCTCGGAAATGCAGTAGATGTGGACTTCAAGGACACAATAAAAGAAGATGTGATACACCAATATAGGAGTGTCAATGCGTTTGAAAGACTATTTGTTTTGTTCATGGTTTCTCGGTTTATGAACTTTTATTTTGAAGACTATGTGTTTCGTTTTGTCTAGTTTATGCAACTATTGTTTTGAAGACTATGTGTTTCGTTTTGTCTCGTTTATGCTTGTTTAGAAGACTATGTGTTTTGTTCGTGCAAGAGTAGTTCTTTTGTTTATCTTCTCCTCGATGTTTTGTATTTTAACAATGAATGTTTTGTTTTGTCTCTTTTGTCTTGCTTCAGTCTTAACATTTATTGTCATGGTAGAAGCAAAGAGAGAGATCAAGACATTTACCGTACAACAGAAGTGAACAAAAAATAAAAAAATCACTTAGGAAACTAGTAATCTCATGGATGAGAGAGTTAAAACTTGATTCCCTAGTATTAAATCAGTAGCTTAAGTCGTTGTGCTTACAAAACATTAGTTAAGTCGTTGTGGTTACAAAACAATGCTAAATGCTTTCTATCCGATAAAAACATCAAAAGATAAAAACACCAAAAGATAACTTCTACACCTCCGTTGGTTCCATGGGATGATGAGAGCATGAACAGATTTAAAAACCACTTCCAATAGGAACACCACTTCCGATAACTCCTTCATCTCCTAGCAAATCAGGGACCTCATGCTGTTGTGTTAGGAGCTGGAAAATGAGGTTGGGGAAGATGAGTCTTGTATCAGAATCTGTTAAACGTACCATCTCAATCACCTGGTCATACACAAGATGGCCAAAGTTGACTGGAATGCAGTTGGCAATAGCGTGCAAAAGCTTGAGCCGGTCTTTAACCATTCCGTCTGAATCCTGTCCTGGTAGCCAATTCCGCTCACAAATGCGGTACAAAGTCTGAAAGGGGTTGATCAAATCAGTTATTTTTGAAGCCTCTCCACGCAGAACAACTACCTCCGGTTAGAAATATGATAGCTTCCTTCAAAGTTACTTGATTCCAACGGTATGTGTGAGGAACCTCTGGCGTCATCAGTAAACGGTTGATTAGTGTTGGCGAGAAGTTGAATAAATGTCCTCTAATAAGTACTTGCTCGCATGTGGTAGGGTTTGTTAGAGATGAATTCTCTAACAACTCTAGGGCAAAACCTATGGACATGCATAACTGTGTACGACCAGCCGATTCCGTCTATATTGGCAAAAGCCTCACTAACGAGGGATCAGTAGGGTCTAGAGTACCTTGGATTACAAAGCCACGAAGTCTCAGGAGATCATAGCTTCTAGAAGCTTCATCATCGATATGCCGGCGATGGTAACCCCCGATGACTGGAATGTTTGTCGAGAAAAGATCACGACCTCTCTGTAGTCGTTCTTCATAGGTGAGGAATGGCACTTGAGGGACGAACATCGTGTCTAGGGTAGATGCAAGAGAACTGCTTTGTTTCTAGAATAAGAGAAACCGATGGTTTCCCTCGTATTTAAGAAGACGAAAGGGTGGGGGACTCACAATCTTCCATAAAGCGACACTTGGCAATTGAGTAAAGACGAAAGGGTGGGGGACTTACAATCTTTATTTATTGTATGAGAGCATTAACAATGAATGACAATGACTCTACTGGTAAACTACCTGTACTTTCTCCCTCTAAGCCTGGGTTCGACCCTCCGGGTATGCAAGTATTTTTTTTTTAATTCGAAGCTCTGGATATTGATCAACCGTTTAGAAAACTATTTTCAAGGTTTCTTAGGGATTTTGTACGACAATTGACAATTGACAACTTGAATCAGAGAGCAATACAATATCAATTAGGTTGGAAACAGTGACAAAAAACACTGAGAATGGATCCTACACAACCTACATCGATTGAATTCTTATGCTTTATAAATTCTTCCTGCACCGTCTTCATCGTACTTCTGAGTTCTTCAATTTCTTTGGCAAACCGCAACTGATGATCATCCAACCTCTGGATCTCATCCAAACAAGCTTCATCGACCCACTTAAAAAGATGATTCTCGTTCTTTTTCTGTTCAAAACGTAATAAACAAGTCAATTGTAAGAAACATGTAAAATAAAGAGTTATCAAGTTATGAAAAATCAGATCTACCTTTAAACCATTCTCACATCTGAAAAATCTTCTGTATGGGTTCTCCTCCGTTTTGGAAACATAAGTGACAATCCCCTTCCCACACCAGCATCTGGAAGGGATCCCTTCACTGATATACATGTTCGTCGCTTAGTCAGAATAAGAGAATTTTACGAAAAAATAAGAAAATAAACCGATGAAATCAGTTTAGGTTTGAGGGCCTATAGTGTTTGTGTCCATGTTAAATGGAGGGGGGGGGGGGGGTTTATATAGTATATTCGGATTAGGTTTTTAGGTTATAGATAGGGGTTAGTTTCTGTCTAATTTTACTATCATTTAGGGTATAGATAGGGTTTATATGTTATACTCGGATTAGGTTTTAAATAAAAAAATGTTTGGATTTATATTTATATTTTAATTCAATTCTAAATAGAAAAACATTTAACCATTTGTTTTGGTAAAAATTTAGGGTATAGATAGGGTTTAGATAGGGGTTATATCATATCCTAGTACAATTATAATAAACATTTAGGGTATAGATAGGGGTTAAATAATAAATACTTCAAATATTCTAACAATAACATGCAAATGACAACATTCTTCCTACACGAGTTTTATCAATTCAATCAAGCTCCACAAGAGGATTTGAAATAGTCTTTGGAGGAGTGAATTGTGCCATTCTCGCAATAAGCTCAGGATCAGTAGCAGCTTCCCATAGATCATAAGCAATCTTTAACCGTGCCTCACGAATGTTGTCATCATTCACCAAAGAGATGTCCATGCCTAGAAGATGGCATTCTATGTGCTTCAAGGCATATACTCCACAGTCAGTGGCACTACAATTTAGAACAAATGGCATTGGAGCGTATGTGACACTATACTTCTTCACCGTGTGTGTCCGACTGCTTGAAGACTGATTAGCTTTGACAATTCTAGGGATGAGAACAGCAAATGGCTCCACCGTTCTTGGATGTTTCATTCCCTCACAGTCAAACACCTCTATGGAACGAGTGACAAAATCGATGCACAAATCGATCCAATGTTTACCAACATTCACGGGGACATACATGCGGTCGACATCAAGATCCCACATTAGTCTTGTCCTTCCGTGTGCTGGAAGCTCCCCAATGGCATACTCGTGTAGAATTCCTCCACCTTTGAACTTCCTTCCGTTCTTATTGAACTCTTCGAAAGAGTTTTTCATTTGATTACTAAACAAGCATGTCATGAACGCGACTCTTTTTGGACGCCATCGTCGCAAAGAAGTCCTCTCACTGAATACATACATCATAGCATCAATTTCCTGAAAAAATAGAGAAAATGATTGAAAACAGATGTAAAGAAACTAAGAAGCAACAAATTTGAAACTCACATTATTGAAGAGCCACTCTGTAGGTCCTATGACACGTTTTGCTAACTCAACTTGTGAACATAGTAGGTCCAAGCTTCAGTACCCTGGAATGCAAGCTTCAGTTACACAAGGATCAAATTTTTTTAACACTAAAAAATAATATAAACTAACCAGGAAGTTGTGAACCACTCAGTCACTTTGGCCCATTGATCCTCAGCAACAAACACTAGATTGTAATCATCGTCATTCATCCGGTCCTCAGGGAGTTCCATATCTTTGAGACTAGGTGGTATCCAGTCCGTAGGCTTGAACGTAGATAATGTAACCCATTCCGGTAGTTCGTCGTCATTGAGACTTTGTGAGGGATCGAAACCTTTAACATGTGATGCTTGAGAAAGATCTCCCATGGCATTTTGTAAAGACTCTTGGGTCCCCTTCCTCTTGTCTACATGTTTCTTGGTTTTTGTTAGATTCTTCAAAAACTCCAACATTTCACTGTCATCCTGTTAATACAACCAACCATAGCATTAATACTAAAAAAAGTGAACATTCTTATAATACATAAGTTTGCGATAAGCTACAATCCAAATATATTACAAACCACAGACAAACTTACAAGCCGATAACCTACCAAGTACATTACAAATGACACAAAAACTTACATCTGTCTCAACCCACACAATCTCACAAAGCTTCATGTTGTTGTTACCTTTCTCACTGTCCGAGGACTACGACGAACCGCAATTGGATCCACACTCACATTGGCTCTTCCTATTGCTGCTGAAGGACGTGGAGTCTGTGATGCCTTACCTTGATCTTGCATTAGTGTTGATGAAGGACCCGGACTCTGTGAAGAGTTGTCTTGATCTTTTCCAATTGGTCCTGAAGGTGTCGGGATCTCAGCTGCTGTGGTTTTCCCGAGTGCATCTGACGAAGCCATAAACTGAGACATTGTTTCTTTGATATTAGCCACCTCAGTATCGACCTTATCAAAACGCTCTTGCATCTCCTTCTGCACCATGTCCTTAAAAGAGGTGAACAACCCCTGAATAAAGGTCTTCATTTCACTGGAGACACCACTGTTATGTTCAACTGCTCGTTGACATAGGAGTTCTCTCTTCCGAGACTCGACACCAGGATCATGGCGCTTACGCTTCGCGCTCTTGACAGCAGCTGTCGACTTCTCTGCAACAATAGGCGGCTCCGTGACATCTTCATCTTCAACATCGTCTTCTTCTTCGTCAGAAAAGAGATTGTTTGTTGGCAGAGACTCAACTTCCCAAACGAATTCCCTCCAGTCATGATTGGCTTTGATCATATCAACAATCATATCAACTCTTTCGTCCTTCTTCTCATCTTCTCTTTTGAACTCAGGATCATCAATCACACCCGACTTCCCACTTGATGATATAAATGGAAACAACTCTCCCTGCCATGAAAAAAAAAAACAATCAACACCACAAAGACAATTTTGATCTCAATATTAATAGTAGCAAGATAATTACCTTGTCAAAGTGGGATTCTAGGCTGATGATATCTTGATAAGATATTTTTCCACTTCCTGCCCAATTTCTACACCTCACCTTGACAATGTTTTTTTTTAACTTCTTAGCCACCATAGTACCAATGTCTGGGACTGCCTCCATGATCCATATCTGAAACGCATATGAGAATCCATCCAAAACGTAGCTGTTCTTCAGATGCAAATCGGTCCTTGCCTTTAATATGGAAGCAAGCAGCTCGTCATAAGCGCGAAGACCCCACGGAAACATTCTCATTTTCTCAAAATCCATCACCAAACGGATGTATTCTTGAGGGATATACACTTTCGGATCCTTAGCCACGATGAACCCATGTATAAGGCACAGATACACTAACCTCACCCTATCCACATATGACCACTGGTTACACACCTTAAGTAGCTCGTCCCTTATCATGTATATGTTGATATTGCTATTTTGCTTCAGCGCTTTGCTCCAGAAACCCTTATCATCCTCCCAATTATTGAAGTCTATGTCTGGTTCTTCTTTGAACTTCAACCCAGTGACAGCATGAAATTCTTGCATGGAGAACCTCAGCGGCCTGTTTGCAAACTCAAACCACAACTCGTGAAGCTTGGAAACCTTGAGCTGCTTGCATATAAAGCTGTGAATGATCTTCCCTGAGTAAATGAGTTTGTTGTCTACAATTGCCAGAATCGGACCGAAGACAGGGTCTTTCAAAACTTCTTCATACTCATCCTTAAGAAAATCCTTCAACAATGCAAGCATCGTACGTCTACATGTATTGTTGATCTTATCAATTCGGAGCTCAGCTTCTTCTTCACAAATCCGCTTTGGAAACTGGTAAGCCATCACTACAAAACAGGAAATGATACTTGAACTCGTTAGCCACACGTTTAAGAAAGTCCAGAAATGGTCAGAATACAAAGCATAACCATCTCACATTTACCAGTATATTAGACACGACAAAGAAACAAAATCAGTGCTAAGGTCTCCACCAAAACCAAATTGAGTAATGTCTAAATTAGAGTGTCAGTGACTTCTATAATGATCGACTTTACATTGTGAAATTGTCAATAAAATAATCACGGAAATTTGAATAACAAATCCCAACCCAAACAAGATATAAAATCCAACTCTTTTAGATGTAGAACTCATTAGATTTTTGAATTCAAACCATAGTAGTACACACTCGACAAAGGAAGAAAATCTACTTTCACACCAAGTCAACAACAAACTACAATCAACTCAACCACAAACAAAAATCAACTCAACCACAAACAAAAATCAAAACGAAAAACGTGAATCGATTTGTGTTATAAACAATTCAAACTATTTCTACTACATGCACATAAACAAAAACGAAAACAATTGAAAAATTGTAAAGGGGATTTCGAAACCCTAACCTTCGAGTTTTGGGAATCGAGATGAAAGAAGAGGAAACAAAGAAGATTGCGTCGGTAATCGTCACTTCTTGACCGAGAGACAGCTATATCGGAGGTTAGAGAACTCCGACAACGATGACGGGGAGATGTGATGACTGCTTCAAACCAAAAGTAAAGAGGAAAGGACGACGAAGAAACAAAATCAGTGTCTAAAGGGGGTTTAGGGGGTATTGACCGTGAGCCTTTTGGCAATTGCCTAATGTAATTTTAATTAAAAAACATTTACAAAATAATTAACATTTTAATTAGGAAAAGTTCAATAGTATAAGGACAAAAGGGAGTATTCATTATTGTTTATACTATAGGGACAAAGATCCTAAATTTTGTTCTAAGGGGACAATAGTATACATATTTCATCCCTTTTTGGCAATTTTCCCTAAAAATTAAGTATGTTTTGAAATCTGCACGAGGTCAATTATAGAAACGTTTAAACAAAGAAAAAATTGGAAAAATGGGACACTCTCAACTTTTATTTGTCATACTAGGACTTTTGATATTTTAGGTCATTTTGAACATGTCTTACCCTTGTGTGATGGGAAAAATAGTAAATTAAATTTTAAAAATATGAAAACTATTGGAAACATAAGTATGACTACTTATATGTTTTTTTTTAAATAGTAGAATCATATTTTATTTTATGTTCTAATTAGAGTTTTTTGACATCTACTTAGTTTAGAATATTGGATCCTAAGTATTATACTTAGATCTAGCCTAGTTATATATCGAAAACTAACTTTCTTAAACAATCTATCTAAGATAGATTACGTTAGGTTATATTCTACCAAGAAGTCATTAGTCTACCTATAGCTTGATTACAACTTATAACCATGACTCTAAGGTTTACCTTTTCTTGTTTATGTGTCATAATTTGTTCTACCGTTTACCTTAGGTTATGCCTACGGAACAATAAACATTCCACCCACTCTACATTGTTCTTCGTTTGGTAGGGTACATATTATAACCAAATCACGAAAATGTGGAAACTTCCATATTTGAGTTATATATCTTTCCTAAATCTACACTAAATCTACCCTAAATCTCTCATAGTATCTTCTCTCCCACGTTTTTCTCCTCCCACGATCCTTCTCTCTTTCGCTTTGTGCCTCTCTCTTTTTCATCGACATAACCATCTTCTTCTCTATCAATACAATATGGTTCTAATCTATGTTAAATCTGGTGTATGGATGTGTAGTTGCAGTGACCAGTGGAGTTTCCTTTTAGACAAAGAAAGGTGTGGCCGAATGGTAACGTTAGAAACTACTACTATGTTGGAGCAGCTCAAGATCATGGTGTGTGAGGATTATGGGGTGGACCATAATGTCGTTAATGCTGATTTCAGTTATGAGATGGTGAATCAAAGAGGGGATCCTCCCATTATTATCAGCAATGATCGACAAGTATCTAATTTTGTGGGCTACGCAAAAAAGGGTACGTTTACAACCTTGTGTGTCACGTTCTCTCATACCGGTGTAAATCGAAACGAAGAAGTCAATATCGATTTGAATAAGGAGCCGTGTGATTCAAGTAATGTTGATGATGATGAAGTTCCTGAAATAAATCGAGCAGAATTTGTCAAACTGTCAAAGGAGTCTTATGATAACATGAAGGATCATGTCGCTAAGGATGGTACTGGTGATGCTGGTTTAATGAGTGAAAAAAATGGAGACAGTGAAAAGGATGACCGATCTTGTAGAACAAATTTCGTGAAGAAGGATCAAATTTTCAGAAGTAAAGTTGTTCTGAAGGCAACAATGAATTTTTTTGCGATGAAGAATAACTTTGATTACCTTGTTATCAAATCCACAAAAAAATGGTGGTCCATTCGGTGTAAAGATTCGATGTGCAACTAGACTGTCTGTGCGGAATGTCTAGATGGGTCTACATATTTCATGATCAACAAGTGTGTGGCAACACATTCATGTGCTTCTTCGAAGAAAAACAAATTTGCAAAAACAGCTTCGGCAAGAACAATTGGGACTTTGATACAACATCGATTTAAGGATGCCAATGAAGGACCAAAAGGCAATGACATAGTTCAATATATGCGCTTGGAACATGGTTGTGAGATTACATATTGGCATGCATGGGAAGCTCGTGAGTTTGCAATTGCAGCAGTTAGAGGTATACCAGATCACAGTTATGCAAAAATACCAAAATATTTGCATATGATTAAAGCAACTAACCCTGGTACGCATACTCACTATAAAACTGCTAAGGATGGGAGATTCATGTATTTATTTCTGTCGTTTGGGCAATCAGTTAGAGGATTCTACAATGTTATTCGTAGGATGATTGTTGTTGATGGAATGTTTCTGAAAAATAAATACAAAGGAGTTCTACTCGTAGCTACAGCTGTAGATGGTAACTCCAATTTGTATTCGATTGCATTTGGAGTAGTTGATTTTGAGAATGATGATTCATGGGAGTGGTTTTTCAGACAACTGAATGTCGTTATTGCTGATGGTAAATGTTTAGCTTTTGTGTCAGATAGAAATTTGTCATTTGCTAAAGCGATTTCAACTGTCTACCCTCAATCTTCACATGGAATTTGCATTCACCACTTGTTGACCAATGTTGTTAAATATTTCAAGACAAAGGGGTTGTCTGGCTTGGTTTAAAAAGCTTCACGGGAATATAGGTTCATTGAGTTTCAGGAACATTTCACTGAAATTTTTGATATGTGTCCTTCGCTTGGAAGATATCTGCATGAGGCTGATGTGAGAAAATGGGCTTGTTCTCTCTTCCCTGGATCCAGGTACGACATTAGGACCAACAACCTTGCAGAGTCGATAAATTCAGTATTGAGATCACCTAGAGAATTTCCAGTTATTCCTTTGCTAGATAGTATAAGAGAAATGTTGACGCGGTGGTTCTACGAGCGTCGAACGTTAAGCTCAAAGCATCTTGATCCTTTAACCGTTAAGGTGGAGAAAAAGATCGATAGGCGAATTATGAAGGCAAAAGGATTTTAGGTGTACAAGGTTGATAATTTCAGATCACTTGTTAAAGGAGATAAATATGATTGTCATGTTGACTTGGAAAACAGAACATGCACATGTGGGAAATACGATTTAGGAAAATTACCTTGTAGACATGCCATTCCTGCAATTTATTCACGAGGTATGGAAGTGTAAACACATGATCTTGGGACCTATTTATTTTCGTAAATTTTCAGCATATAGACATTACTAGATCTCTGTTATTTTGACACATGTATGGAAGTACACAGATTTACCGATGGCTTATTCATCACTGCAACATGGAGAACTGCTTATGCGGAAAGCATTAATCCAATAACAGTTCCATAGTCTGAATGGAATGTCCCATATATTAAAGTTGCAAAGGTTTTACCACCAGAGACAAGAAAGAGTGCTGGTAGACCAGTAAAGAGAAAGTATGAAACAGTAGAAGACAAGATAAGATCTTCTCAAGGATCAAGAAAGAATAAAAAGCACAAGTGTAGCCGGTGTGGTATTGAAGGACACAAGAGAGGAACATGTGATGTGCCTATTTAGTTTGTTGTGCGTGTTCTTTGTTCTTTTTTTTTTATTATTACACCTTTGGTATTTTGTCTTTTGACAATTTCGTGTTTGCAATATTTGTGGTTCAAGTTGATGACAATTTCGTATTTGCAATATTTGTGGTTAAAGAAACGTAGTCTTACATTTATTTGAAAAAGCAAAAAAACAAATTCATCATCACCAAACCATCATGTATAGGTAAGGTACATGAAGACCATCACAAAAAAACACACAAACAAGACTTTCATGATCTGTAATTCGCTATTATCTATTTGAAGGCAGAACATGGCGCTCATGAAAGCAACACGGTTTGGGGTTCAACACCTCAAAGATGTCTTCTCTCGCCATATAAACATGGCCGCATCCATTTCCTGAATATGCACAAAAAAAATAAACCAATGCAGCATAAAAGATGTGTTACGAATATATGACCATTCAAAGTAGTACAAGAAAGCAATACTTCGTTTCAAAGCCATTTTCCAGCACATACTATCCTTGTAGCTACGGTCAAATTAAAGGCTATAGGACCAATCCTTAAAGTTATTGGATTCATAGACCATTCCGTGAATATATTCCATGATTCTTCGGAGACATAATACAGTGACGACTCCGGAGAACCATCTTCTGCTATTGGTGAGTCACTAAGCTGAAGTGTCTTGCCTTTACACCATTTATCCCACTTTTCCAGCGGTGTAGATGTAGTTTCATGCATTAGTTCAACCTTTGGTTTTCGTTCTGTAGTCATTAGAGTCCACCAATCACATGGTTCGTCGTCCTTATTGGTCTGCGATGGATCAAATCTAGGCACGTACGAAACCTGAAGAAGCCCTTCTATGCCTTGGGTACCTATCCCTAAGTTGATATTTTCTACTTGACTCAAATTCACATCCTGTTAATTCAAGATAAATTATCAAATGACAGCATAATAACAAATATAAAACTAACATCCATTACATAAATTTCAAACAAATACACTTACAAACAAAGACAGTTACAAACCAAGCACACTTCCAAAACGAGACAATATAAACACACACACTTACAAACCAAGCACACTTCAAATATGAGACAATAGAAAATATATCACATTCCATGCCGATACATAGATCACTAACACAAACATACATGCAAACCATACAATAAATAAGTAAACATTTCATAGAGTGGGGAAGATTAGTGTTTCTTTACCACGCGTTTAGACCTCCTTGGTGATGGTTTGCTCGGTGATGGCTTGCTTGGGGATGGCTTGCTCGTCGATGGCTCTCCATGCTCAACTTCAACGCTAGCATCCTTAAGTGAATCTTTAAGCTCAAACTGCATTTTCTCAAATTTTTCAGCCATCTGTTTTTGTAGCCTCTCTTCCATTGCTGAGAAATTCTGCTGAAACAACTGCGCCACAAAAGCTTTCATATCTTCATTAAACGACACTTGTTGTGGTGTAGCAGAGAGAACCTTATGCTTCTTTTTTTTCATACCACGATCGGAGAGCCTCTTCTTTCCCTTCCTAGCTGTCGAGCCAATGTTCATAGATCCTTTTGGAGTTTGAAAGTCTTCATCACTCTCAGGTACTTCATCATCCTCATCTTCTTTGTCATCAAACTCAAAAGTAACCTCTGGAGTGTCTTCAAACTCCCAAATATGATTACTGAAGTCATGCTTAGTCCTTATCAAGTCCTTGAGAGCATTGACTCTATCATCCTCCACCTCATCTTTTCTGCAAAAAGCGGAAGCTTCAACTACAACCATATTCCCCATCGAGGATATGTATGGATAGATGACATCCTACACAAGAAAGGTAAACAAAGTTAAATCATAAAAACTCATTACAAACTGGATGAAGTTATCTAAAACATAAATAATTACCTCTGCTGCAAAGATGTTCTCCAACCGAATGATCTCCTCATATGACACCTTTGCAACTCCCATCCAGTTTATGCATCTAGGACCGTCCATAAAACCTTTGTCCAGTTTTTTTCCACAAAGCTTTCCAATCTTTGGTACTGCTTCCATTGCCCAAATCTGCAAAGCGTAGGAGAAGCCATCTAACATGTAACTAATTTTCTTGTCCTTTAGTTTGTCACGTGTTTTGGCTACTAACTCACAAAGAAGGTCAAAGGCAACAATTCCCCAAGGATAACGCCGAAGCTTCTCAAGATCCATGACCACCTTGATGTATTTGAGGGGGATATTAGCCTTCTCATCTCTCACGCAAACTACACCAACAATGATGCACAGATACACCAGTCTTATTCGATCAGCATTACTCCACCTCTTAACAGCTTCCTTGTGCTTCTTCCACAGGTTCAAGATACAAATTCCCTCTTTACGCTTTAGTACTTTGCTCCAGAAACCACCATCATCTTCCCACTCATCAAACTCCTTAAGTGAGATGCTTGTATTGCACTCAAGCATGGTTACTGCATGGAAATCTAGCAATGAAAATCGGAGTGGTCTCCTCGCAGAGACAAACCAGAGCTCGTGCATTTTGTAAGTCATAAGCTCCCTACACAAGAAGCTGTGTATCACTTTCGCAGAGTACCCCAGATGATTGTCATACAACTTGAAAATCTGTGTAAATACCCGATCTTTCTTCACTTCTTTCAACTCTTTTGGCAGCCATTTCTCCAACATTTCCATAATGTGGACCAACCTGTAGTTGTTATTGATCTGAGAAACTTGGGTCTCCTCACCCTTCTTAAAAATCCGTTTTGGTAACTCTTTAGAAATACCTACAACCCATAAAGAAGATTGTAAGTTCGAGTAAGTTCAACTCTTTAGTAAAACAAAGAAACAAGAAAATGTTAATTAACATGTTTAAGTATCATATGAAGTGCACAAACAATGAGAGCAATATAAAACGGGTTTTATATCTACAGTATGCCTATTCTAGAATATGTGTTCCACCTAGTTCTAACTTCAAAACGAACAATACAGTATGAGCAATCGCTCAATAACCGTGTCCCATTTTACATGAGACAATACTATCTTCACAAAATTTTCACTCTTTCACAAAGCTAAATCGTAAAGCTATGAGTACTAATCGACCCCTACAACTTGTTGATGACATCGATATCATGTATGCCTTAATCGATGTCTATGTGATGCATGCCTTAATCGATGTCTAGGTGATGACATCGAACCCTAGAACTTGTTGTAATTGAAAAGAGATACAATCAAGTCACTAAAAATTAAGGTTTTAAGAATTCAGAGGATGAAACACATACAGTTTGTAAGGAATTGTAGGATTTTGATGAAAAAACGAAGCTGAGAGAAGTTGAGAAAAGATGATGAAGAACAAATCCTAGGATGAAGAAACACCGTGAAAACGAACAGAGGCTGAGAGACAGAGAAGAAGAAGTTATATGGAGCCACAGATTTCAACAAAGTGAAGAAAAAATATAAAAATCGCCATTGAAGGTACCAGAAGCTTTCGGCGGAGAAGGAGAAGTCAAGAGAGAGAGAGAGAGAGAGATTGAGTCGGCTGATAACTAGCTTTTTTTTATTATGTTCGATTTTAGGTAATTTTGTTTTTGCTTTTTTATTTTTTAATTAAATATAAAATTATCTTTAGTTAATTATGTAAAAAAGGTAGAATGAGATTAACACTAACTAAAATCCTAATGGGACAAAAAATTTAAACAAAATATTAGAATGACAAAGCTAAGTTGAGGATGTCTCATTTTTCCAGTTTTATCTTAAACAAACGATTTGACAGAAATTGCAAGCAAATAAAGCCATGTGACCACGTGGTATAGCCACGTGACTGCATCTTTCCATTGATGCCAAATGAAATTTTGAGGAAAAAAATGCACGGGACTATACGCATGATATGTTAATTTATTAGTCCAAGAATCGTATATCCACACCTACAGGGACGGAGTCACATGGAGGACCTGTATTTTGGAGGTTTTTTACCGGCTGAAATGTTGCAAAATCAATATACTGGCCTTCACAATATTTCTTGAATCTTAACCCAATAATTTTAAAAATGTGATAAGACTTTTTACTTTCATGAAGATCTATTATCTAAATAATTATTTATTTCTCTTATTGCAATTATCATTTTTATAGTTATCTTTTTTTTGTTGATTTTATGTTTTATTAACTATGCTCAAAAGCATTGTTTACAAGATAATTATTAGGTTTTACAACTTTAAAACCCAAACGAAAAATTAAAAGATTACATCTCATCTTTAAAAGAAACTTGAGAAGCTTCAGAAGCTACGTCTTCGACACGTGTCTCACATGCATCGAACGGGTGACCTAATCACCAATTCGGAGCTCCATCACCGAAAAGGTCTTTGCACCGCAACTCGAACTCCTTTCCCACCGTAGTATCTCTTTGAAATTTGAATCAGAGCAAAAATGAAAATATCGGCCTTTACTCCATTTGGACTTGACCAACTTTTTGATATGTTGTGTTTTTAACACATTGAACATACGTTTTCTTAGTTAATTCTGAGTCTTTATCGAGTCTTTTTAGTCCTTTTTGATTCATTATATGTTTGGAGTTGCAAATGAGGGATGTAAGATCATCCGGAGCAAAAAAGTCGAGAAAGAACCCAAATTGATTTTTTTTCAACAACCTTGCAGTCTGTTTCGAGTGTGCGGAGCAACCGACAAACTATTCCTGATATTTAAAGAAACCAAGATTCTATTTCGGGCTTTGCCCTAGTTTTCCTATCTTTTCATACTAGCCACATGTGGCTCCCCTATATATTCTCTTTCTCTTTTCTTTTATCACCATCTCAGTTTTTACGCAAGAAACCTAGAGAGAACTTAGTACTATGCGAATTGCGACTTGTAAGGGAGACGACTTCATCTCTCCTTTAGAGAAGATCACCATGCCTTATTATTAAAATTCTATGTCTTTGTGTTCTTGTGTTATGGCTGAATAGCAGTACCGGTCTTCGAAAACCTAAGATGAGAAGAAAATTAAAAAAACAAATAGCCCATTTTTGGGATCTGAACCCTGGTTGCCTAAAGAAACTTTTTAACCTCGAGATTGTACCAATAGAATAAAGGAGAGTTTTGGAATCTTGTGGCCGAAATTGTATTTATAATTAAGCGTCGAAAAGCCATTGCTTCCTTAGCTTGGCCCAAGGGCCGACTCTGCTGAATAGTCATCTACTTAGTCTAGAGTTCTGGGGTGTTGAAACCACGAGCTAAACATAGATAAGTGTATCTATCGATTGTCTTTATTCATAACTGCTCATACTGCTTGCATTAAACCGATCAAATAATGTATGAATCTAATTTTAACTTGTACATTAACCATGAGATAGGTTGCTAGATCTGTTATGAATAAGATTTGCATTCCTAATCAGTGAGAGTAGATATTAGGGTGTTTTGTGAACTTATCGGGCTTGATTTCCGAGGCTTGCTGTTGAATCTTGATCCAAGCGAGAGTTTAGGTATCGAGATCGATTCGCGAAGGGAAGAGTTTCACGACAGTGGGCTGTTCTATCTTGAATGATCTAAGTTCTAGGCTAGTTTAAAATCAAACTTTAATCAAGCTGAAACTAATTTTATTGTCTTACTTGCTTGTTATATTAAACTACTCCACAAGCGCATTATTATTTTAGCTTGATATTGATCCTACAAAAGTAAAGTGTAAACTGGTCCTCTAGAATTGAATCTAAACATATTAGAACAACAGTGTTAACTTAACAGTAGCAACATCCAATTTTAGTGTATCAAATTTTGGCGCCGTTGCGACGGAACCAGCTTTTTACCTTTATTTTTCGGTTATATATTTAGTATAAGACTTCTAACTTGCTATACCTTATTTGTTGTAGCTAATATTCCATTAGACATATTCGAAGAAATGCACAAGGAGAACTAGTTACACTCAACAACCAAGAACTCGTAAGGTTAGAAAGATAGAACCGTCAACATCCAAGGACAACTAACACCACTATGGGTGATCATGACAATCAGGAGGACCTCGCCGCTGCAATAGCACTCATGCAACAACAAATGCAGCACACCATACAAGCTCATCATCAGTAGCAACAGACGCAAGGTGCTTCAATTAGGCAGAGAAACCTTCCACGTTACTTTCCTACTACGCACTCTGCCATTAACCCTCCACCTTGCACAAGACAATACTTTGAGATCAAGCCTTCTTTGATCAACTTAGTGCAGAGGAAGATGTTCAATGGTCTAGCGGCAAAAAATCTGATGGATCATATTGAGAACGTATGAGAAAGTCTGTGGTTTCACCCATGCGAATGGAGCACCACTAGACTACATCAAGTGCACATTGTTCCCATTTTCTCTTGAAGCGAAAGCTGCACGATGGCTGGAAGCTCTCCTTACCGTTTCTTTTACTTCATGAGAGCATGTCCGTTCGGAGTTTCTGAGCCATTTCTACACGAAGTCTAAAACTGCAGCCTTTAGGCAAAAGATCTCCTCTTTCAAATAGATAACTGATGAACCTTTTTGTGACGCATGGGAGCGTTTCAATGAATACCGCAGGGAATTCCCTCACCATGTGTTTGAGGATGATTACCTCCTGGGCGTGTTCTATGATAGAGTTGACTGGGACTTCCGAAATGCTCTAAACTCTACGAGCAAGGGAGATTTCATGACCCAGTCAATAGAAGGAGCGTTTGAGCTGGTCAATAATATGGCAGCTAGCTCGTCCAACAAGAATCAGGAAACCGATCGCTCTCAAAAAGTCAACAATATTGACACTTCAAAGATTGAAGACTTTACCACCAAGGTTGATCAGCTTATTAAGAGCAACCAGAGCCATCTTTTCATCATTGAAGAAGTCGCACCTGAGCAGAGAACTACAGACGTTGCATCTGAAGCAGATAAACCAGCTGATGATCAGCATGAAGTTAGCTATGTAAATGGACAAGGATGAAAGTTCAAGAATTACCACCTGAAGCCAAACATGAGGAACAACCCACAACTGTTCTCCTACAACAATGCAGACAAACCAGTAGAAAAGGGCACATAACAATCAAGGGCATAATACATGTTATCAGAAAGGTTATTACCAAAACTACCAAGGAGGGACCTATCTTCCCAGTCTGGCGCAGAACAACCGATTCCATAATCATAAACAATAGAACAACCAGCAAGCCACTCCGGTCACTATGACTGCTCCGCAAGATGAGCTAAAAGCGTGGCTATGATGATGCAACAACTGTTGCAAGGTCAGCAGATTCAAGGTAAGGCATTGAATCAGGTCACCAAAATCAATAGCATGATGAACAACATGTTCAGTGACCTCAGCACCAAGTATAATAACGTTGCGAGTCACATGAGGCATATTTATGTTTAGATTGCTCAAACGGCTGAAAGCGTCAAAAGGCAGCAAGGGATACTCCCTGGGAAAATAGATAGAAACCCCAAAGAATGTAATGTAGTTGAGCTGACAAGTGGAAGAACACTGGTGGAGTTGTTCTAAAAAAATTCACTGCAACAGAAAAAGGGAAGCAGAAGGAGTCGGAACAGCTATTACTGAAGATGTTCATGATGAAGAAGGCGATGCAGAACAGCCTGCTTATGCTAAACCTACTGTTCATGCAACACAAATTGTGAACATTCGTTCTAGAGTCTACACGCCTAAGGTACCATACTCTGTTCCAACAAAGAAATCCAAAAAAGATCAAGAGGAAATAAAGTGTTTGAAAATGTTGGAGGACTTGACCATTAAGCTACCTCTAATTGATGCAATCCAGATGATACCTTCCATGGGTAGTCTGATGAAATGGTTGGTATCACGAAAGATCACAGGGGACATCAATATTATGATGGTCTCTAAGGAATGCAGCGCAGCGCAGTGCTCCATAATAGAGTGGTAAAGAAGCTGGTTGATCCTTGAAAATTTGTTCTCTTGGTCCAAATTTGGAACACAATATTCGCATGCTTCCTGTGTGATCTTGGATCAAGCGTGAACCTCATGCCCTACTCCGTTGTGAAGCATCTGGTTTTCACCAAATTCAAACCAACAAGGATCTCTCTAGTGTTCACCAACAGATCAGTCAAACTACCTATTGCTGTTCTTGAAGATCTACAAGTCCAGATCGGGAATACCATGGTTCCAGCTGATTTTGTGGTTCTGGAGCTTGATGAAGAACCAAGGGATCCACTTATTCTGGGTCGTTCTTTCCTATGCACAGCTGGTGCGATTATTGATGTAAGGAATGAGAGGAATGATCTCCAACTAGGAGACATTGTGATGAAGTTTAAGATGAACAAGATGCTCAATAAACCAATGTTGGATGGACAAACTTTCATAGTGGATGGAGAAGATGAAGCATTAATTCGTCAAGAAGGAATGATTGAGGAAATCCTAGCGGATGATCCACTATAGGTTGCTCTGCTCAGAGCTCAGTCTGAGCAGAATGTTCACAACATAGATGCAGATGGATATGCCAAGATGTTGGATTCAAGCAGAAGTATAAGATGGTCGCCTACCTAAGTCTGGAGGAGATATCGATCATGTTAAAGGAATCAAAGAGACGGTTGTGAAGCTAGTGAACACGCCAGCGACCCTGCTCGACGGTTCATAGAGCAAGATCAAATCTCCAAATACCAAACTCAAAGCCCTACCCACGGGCATCAGGTATGCATTTCTTGGACCAAATTCAACATATCATGTCATTGTGAATGCCGAACTCAATAATGTGAAAATTGCTAAACTTTTGTGTGAATTGAGAAAATATCACAAGGCATTAGATTGCTCACTAGATGACATTCCTGGCATTTCACATGATTTTATTATGCATAGAATACACCTTGAAGATGAATCGATGACATATGTAGAGCATCAAAGGAGGCTAAACCCGAATCTAAAAGATGTTGTAAAGAAGGAGATAATGAAACTTTTAGAGGCTGGTATAATCTATGCAATTTCAGATAGTATGTGGGTTAGCCATGTTCATGTAGTTCCGTAAAAAGGGAGTATCAATGTGATTGCGAATGATATGAATGAATTAATACCAACTAGGACTGGTCATCGCATGTGCATTGATTTTCGCAATTAAATTATGTAACTTGCAAGGATCATTTTACACTTTCTTTTATTGATCAAATGCTTGAGAGATTAGCTAACCACACATACTATTGCTTTTTAGATGGTTATTTAGGTTTCTTTCAGATACGCATCGATCCAGACGATCAGGAGAAGATGAAGTTCACATTTCCATACGGCATGTTTGCTTACATGAGAATGTCGTGTGGCCTCTGCAATGCTCTTGTGACTTTTTAGCATTGCATTATGGCAATTTTTACTAATCTGATTGAAGACATAATGAAAATTCTCATGGATGACTTTAGTCTTTGTGGAAGCTCCTTTTATGTCGGTTTTTCAAATTTGTGCAGGGTGCTCCAACGATGTGAGGAAAAATAACTTGTGCTTAACTGAAAGAATTGCCACTTCTTGGTTCAAGATAGGATCGTGCTAGGTCATAAGATTTCTGAAAAGGGGATTGAGGTAGACAAAGCAAAGATAAAGGTGATGATGAGTTTGCAGCCACCGAATTCTTTCAATGGGATCAGAAGCTTTCTGGGGCATGATGGTTTCTACATGAGGTTCATAAAAGACTTCTCCTAAACCGCTAGACCACTCACTAGAATGCTCTGCAAAGAGACCAAGAGCGATTGCTTTGTCGCGTTTTGTACAATCAGAGGAGCCCTTGTTAATGCACTGATCGTGCAACCTCCAGATTGGAACCTTCCTTTAGAGATTATGACTAATGCGAGCGACTTTGCGGTTGGAGCAGCGCTGGGACAGAGATAGGATAAGAATCTGCACTTAATATATTATGCCAGCAGGACTCTAGATGAAGCACCGTGTCGCTATGCCAAAACTGAGAAGGAACTGATGGCCATTGTATTTTCCTTTGAGAAGTTTATATCATATTTGGTGGGTTCTAAGGTGGTAGTGCACACCGATCATGCAGATTTGAGATACTTGTTAACAAAGAAAGATGCTAAGCCATGGTTTCTCCTATGGATTCTCCTACTTCTGAAGTTCGATCTCAAAATCAAGGACAAGAAAGGTATCAAGAATGGAGTGGCAGACCATTTTACTAGAATGAATATTGACGAAGAGACTGCTCTGGATGACACTCTTCCGGTGGAGCATATATACTCGATCAGTCTAGGAGGAGCAGCTCTTCCACCGCTTCGTGCCAGCTGCTCCAGTAACCCAGAGCACTTTGTTGCTACGATCAAAAGGAAATATTCGAATCTCCCATGGTTTTCTGAGATTGCAAACTACTTAGCCGCTGAAAAAGAACCAATCCAATTCACTGGAAACGAGAAGAGAAAGTTCTTGAGGACCGCAAGACACTATTTTTTGGACGAGCCTTACTTTTACCAAAATTTCAAAGATAGAGTACTCAGAAGGTGAGTATCTGAATCTGAAATTCCAAAAATCCTTTACCACTGTCACGGATCTTTCTATGCAGGGAACTTTGCAACATTCAAAACCATCTCTAAGGTCTTTCAAGTCGGTTTCTGGTAGCCAACTATGTTCGCGATGCTCAAGAAATCATCTTAATCTGTAGCTCATGTCAACGACAACATAATATCGGAAGGAGAAACGAAATGCCACATACATTAATCTTGGAAATTGAAGTATTTGATTGTTGGGGGATCGATTCATGGGACCATTCCCATCATCCTTCGAGAATGAGTACATCCTAGTGGCAGTTGACTACGTATGTAAGTGGGTTGAGGCGCTGGCCATTCCTACGAATGATGCTAGAGTAGTGGTCAAGATGTTCAAATCCATCATCTTCGCAATATTCAGAGTACTTAGAGGGTGATTAGTGATGGAGGCAGCCATTTGCAAGCCTATTGAAGAAGAATGGTGTCAAGCATAAGGTAGCCACTCCATATCACCCTCAAATTAGTGGTCATGTAGAAGTTTCAAATAGATAAATACAAAACATCGTCCAGAAAATGGTCATCACAACACGCAAGGACTAGTTGCTCAAGCTCGACGACGCTCTCTGTGCATACATAACAGCTTGTATGACACGAATCGGGACCACTCTCAACAATTTTGTGTACGGTAAGGCATGTCATCTTCCTGTGGAGCTCGAGTAGAAATCATCATGGGCTGTTAAGCTGCTCAACTTCGACAACAAAACAGCAGCAGAAAGGCGTTCCATTTAGCTCCATGAGTTGGACGAAATTAGGCATCTGGCCTATGAAAGCTCAAAATTTTACAAGGAGCGAACCAAGGCCTATCATGAAAAGAGAATCATCAGCATAAGCTTTGCACCAAACGACCGGGTGCGGCTCTTTAATTCAAGACTGAAGTTGTTCTTTGGAAATTTGAGTTCAAGATGGTCCACAACTTTCACTATCAAAGAGGTTCACCCCTATGGATCTGTTGTTTTACTGGACACAAAAGGAGGAGATTTTGTTATCAATGGTCAGCTTCTAAAGCCATATCTTGCCGAAAAAACTATCGCAGAGGGAGAAGAAATTCCCCTAAGCGATTTTGCTATAGCCTAATCGGCTAACTAAGTCAATCTAGTGACTCAAGCCAAGCGCTTGGTAGGAGGCAACCCACTGGTGAGTGTAAATATTTCTAAATTTTTGTGTTTAAACCTCTTTTTATTTTAGTTGTGGTTAAAAATTAGAAACTCGAGATTCTTGATGGGAGCAACGATTAGACTGCTCCCGTTTAAAAGCAGCTGCTTCCCACAGATAAGTATCTCGGACCTTAGCAGTGATGAATGACACACATGCGGACCTGGAGTACCCACCCTGACATAACCTCATCTTTTTCTCGAGAAACTTTCGGTTTGTCAAGGTTACTCTGAAACTACTTAGCCCCATTTGAACTTTGACCTAATCTTGGTGACTGCAATTCTTCTTATTATGGGCATTAGATCAGGAAAATGATAATACACTTAGGACTTCTTATCCTTTCTTATTTGTCTTGTTGATCTTGAGTGGCTATCTCATCATTAGCTAGTTGCCACCATGCACCTTAGCCTTCATTCCACCTACATGCATTTGTTTTTCAGTGTTACATGTGCAGATATGTGAAAAAAGGTCGGAGGGAAAAGGATCGACACAGCCTCTCACTCGTTACTGCTGCAAAAGTTTGAGAGAACAGGCGGATCCAAGGAGCAACTGCTCCCAAATTACTCCCTACAAAAAATGCACAAAAAGCATGGTGAAGAAACAAAAAGATTGTGAGATCAAAACCACTAGTAGTATTCATATGTTACATCTTTCTTCGCCACATCACCATCCCATACTTATTACCCCCCCCCCCCCCAAAAAAAAAAAAAAACGAGTATGAGGTGATGGAGAAGGGGAAGGATCTCAAGAAATGTGTCACTAGGAAGGTTGGCAAATGGCAGAGCACCGAGTCAAAGTAATAAAGAACAGGATGATGACCATAACAGACTGATCCTGAACGAGAACAGTCGTCCTAGAAGAAGCAAAACCAGTAGAGGATGTGGACATCAATGGATCCATCCTCTCTTGCAGTTTTGTGCGATATCTTGCATGCTCTACAAAGATATGGTAGCCCCTAAACACTCTTAGTAGCTTCACGGAAAATTTTAAATGGCCTGTTTTACACCTAGAACAACCTACTCTGACTAATGCATGTGATGAGAAGCTCACGCCACTCTTAACTGAATGTAAGGGATTTTGTCTAAGAGGTGTAACTTTTGCACGTTTGAGATATAGAGTATGGAGCCGGTTTGAACAGCGGTCAGTGGGATTCCGGTAAGGGTATGTTGTCCTAGTTAAACTGTTTGTACGGTTCAGAGATTTGTGGTTAAGGTATAGTTGCTCAGAATAGGCTAGTTCCCACAATTCAAACCTTTCTCCTTGTTCTGGATACTTGACATTGTTTGAGGAAAAACAAGGATCTAAGTCTGGGGGAATTGATATGTTGTATTTTTAACACAGTGAACATACGCTTTCTTAGTTAATTCTGATTCTTTATCGAGTCGTTTTAGTCCTTTTTGATTCGTTACAGGTATGGATTTGCATATGAGGGAAGTAAGATCATTTGGAGCAAAAGATTCGAGAAAGAACCCGAATTGAAGTTCTCACGATCGGAACAACCTTGCTGGATTTTCCGAGTGTGCAGAGCAACCAAAAAATGGTTCTCGATGTTAAAGCAAACCAAGATTCTATTTTGGGATTTTTTCCTAGTTTCTTATCTTTTCATACTAGCCGCCTGTGGCTCCACTATATATTCTATTTCTCATTTCTTTTATTATCATCTCAGTTTTTACGCAAGAAATCTAGAGAGAATTTGGTATTACGTGAATTGCGACTTGTAAGGGAGACGACTTCATCTCTCCTTAGAGAAGATCACTATGAACCCTCTTATTTCTATTACTAATCAAATGCAGTATTAATCAAATTCTATGTCTTTGTGTTCTTGTGTTATGGCTGAGTAGTCAGCTAGTTAGTCTAGGGTTCTAGGGTGTTGAAACGTCGAGTTAAGCATAGATAAGTGTACCTAGCGATTTTATTTATTCATAACTGCTCTTACTGCTTGCATTAAAATGATCACTTAATGTATGAATCTAAGTTTAAGTTGTCCATTAACCATGAGATAGGTTGCTAGATTTGTTATGAATAAGCTTTGCATCCCTAATTAGCGAGAGTAGATATTAAGGTGTTTTGTGAGCTTATTGGGCTTGATCTATAAGGCTTGTTGTTGAATCTTGATCCAAGCGAGAGTTTAGGTATCGAGATCGATTCGCGAAGGGAGAGTTTCAACCGATGAAGTAACTCTAGGCTAGCTCTTTAATCAATTGAAAACCAATTATATGTCTTGCTTGTTACGTTAAACGACTCTGCAACCGCATTATTGTTTCACCTTGATATTGATCCTACAAAACTAAAGTGTAAATTGATCCTCTGGAATTGAATCTAAACATATTACAACACCTTTGTTAACTTGACAGTAGCAAAATCCACTTTTAGTGTATCACTTCTGTTAAAAACAATTGTACTTGTATTTTGGAGATTTTACCAGGTGAAATGTGGCAAAATTAATATACATGGCCCCATAATATTCCTTGGATGTTACTTTACCTATTAATTTAAAAATCTATTAGTAGTTTTACTTTAGTCAAAACCCATTATCTACATAATTATTTATTTGTCTTACCGTAATTATTATTTTTACAGCTATATTATTTGTCGAATTTATGTTTTATTAACTATAACCAAAGACATTATTTACAAGATTTCCATTAGGTTTTATATATTTAAAGCCCAAAAGGAGAATTAAAAGATTACAACCCATTTTTTTAAAAATAAACTTGAGAAGCTTTAGAAGCCACATGTTCGACACGTGTCTCACACGCATCAAATGGTGGCCTAATCATCGTTTCTGAGCTTCACCGCCGGAAAGCTCTATGCACCACAACTCGAACTCCTCTCCCCACCGTAGTATCTATTTAGAATTTGAATCGGAGCAAAAAATGGCAATCTCGGCCTTTAACCCATTAGGACTTGACCGACTTTTGTTAAAAATAATTTTACTTGTATTTTGGAGATTTTACCCGATGAAATGTGTATTTCTTGAATGTCACTTGACCCATTGATTTTAAAAATCTGTTAGGAGTTTTTACTTTAATCAAGATCCATTATCTAAATAATTATTTTATTTCTGTTACCGTAATTATTATTTTTACAGTAATCTTTTTTTTTGTCGATTTTATGTTTTATTAACTATGTCCAAAGACATTATTTATGAGATGGCCATTATATTTTATAACTTTAAAATCGAAACGAAGAATTAAAAGATTACAGCCCAATGTATGAATGAAACTTGAGAAGCTTCAGAAGCCACATCTTCGACACTGTCTCACATGCATCGAATGGGTGGCCCAATCACCGCTTCGGAGCTCCATCGCCAGAAAGCTCTCTGCATCGCAACTCGAACTCTTCTCCCCACCATAGTACCTCCTTATAATTTTAATCGGAGCAAAATGACAATCTCGGCCTTTATCTCATTTGGATTTGACCGGCTTTTGTTAAAAGAAATTTTACTTGTATTTTGGAGATTTTTACCCGGTAAAATATGGAAAAATCAATATACTGGCCCCCATAATATTTTTTTAATGTCACTTGACCCAATGATTTTAAAAATCTCTTATGAGAGTCTTACCGAAGCGCATAAATAAACAAGGAGGAGCACAAAGAGACCATACAAGGCAAACACAGAAACCCTAGAACTATATACTCATCTCACAGCACCATGGAGGCCGCTAGAGAAGATGAAACCACATGAATTTTCCTTGTTTTTTTCTCCCATATCTCAAAATTACATTCTATCTATGCATTTCTTTTTTAATAGCGAATACTTTTTCCAAAAATCTGCTATAGTTTTGTTACAAATCAAGCTTTCCTCCAATACACACCGTCAATTAGCTTATGAAAAAGCATTTCTTGTCCGTACTTCATATGTCTAAAAATATTTAATTAAATTTTTTGAACAAACATTTATCAACTAAATGACTATATACAAACACATCCACCCAAAGACCTTGACTCTAGAAGATTACAAAAAAACTGCCTAATTAAATTTGTTCACCAAAAAATTTTCAATCAAAAGACTATCTACAAAATACATCCACCCAAAAACTTTGATTCTAGAGGATTGTTTCCGCAAATTCTGGCGCTAGACATGTTGTGGAGGTTGCAGACCACAATTTTTACGATATAACAAAATTGAATAATTAAAAGATATATTGATATTAAATAGAACAACAATTTACGTAAAATATGATAAATAAAGAAGTGTTTGTATGGAGGTGAGACACTGTTTTTTCTTAATATTTTTATCACCAATAGTTAATAATTTGATGCAACAAAGAATCTCTTAATACAATTACATATCGAATATTCCAACACATTCAGAATAAAAGCTATCAAAACTATTTATGTGTTGTACTCTTAAATAATGAAAAGAGAGAAAAGTAAAAACAAGAAGATGAGAAAATATTTGAATGATAAAAATCAAGATACATGTCTCTCATTTTATGGAGAAATGTAATGCTTAATAAATTTGAGTCATTATGAAATAATGTGGCGGTTACAAAATTCCAATTGATTATTATTCAATTCAAGAATTAAATGTATACTAAATGTATTGACCAATTTAACCATGTAGTGATCAAGTATATATAAAATTCATACACAAAAGGTATATGTTATTAGTTAGAAGATCCATTAACCCGGCTAAATCCACATGAGTCTGATCTGTCTAAGCTTTGTTCAACACGTGCATGGATTATCACAGATTCGTTTTTATTTCTAAATGTGATCCTAAGATCATAAACCTTTTTAGGACCTCTTCACAATATATTTACCCATTATGGTTTTCAAGCAACTGATTTTGGATAAATATTTCTCATTCAAGTTGATGAATCCTAAAATTCACTCAGAAATAAAATTTTGATTAGATTAAATCTTAATTAACAATAATACTTAAAATAGAAAAGATAGGTACTAAATATCAATGGAAAATGAATGTTTATTGATTTTATCGAATATGACGTATTGAGATTCTAACGAAATTAGAATATAATTTAGTTATGGAGAATTTGGATTTTCTTTCTTGTCTTTTATAGGTCTCTTTGGTGAATCATGATGGAGGCATGCTTTGCGGCATGAATCCTCTTTTAATGGTGGTCTTTAAGGACTTTGACTCCCTTGTTTTATGTTTTGACTTTCGAGACCTCGAAGAATCCGAGGTGGACTGAAACCTTGACAAGCATTTGTTCTTCTAATGGGCCTTCAATTTATATTTATAGTGGGCATTTTCTTCAATTGGGGTAAGATCTTGGACCGGGTCTAGGGCATATGAAACCCGGCTTCAACAATAGCCCTTCCCCTTAGTCCGATGTATCTCGAATCGTTGTATAGGTCGGCTATTGAGTCCGACCCATATGAAATTTTGTAGAGTTATTGGTCTTTTCTTGTTGAGATCCGGTTTGAGATTCCGGTTTGGCATATTTATTATGGGCTTAATTTGAGGAATTCTGATTGAGGTAAATCAAGGGATTCGACTTTCCATCCTCAAAAACCGAATCGTTTGAAGAGGCACAATCATTTCTTTTGTGGTTCTTGGCTTCTACAGTATAAATTGATGCTTTCTTCATTCTTTTATCATTATCATTTTCGGAGAAAACGTAAGGTTTGTTTTTCTTTTATTTCTTTTTATTTTTTGTCGAAACTTCGTGGTGTGATTGTTCTTTCCTTTCTTTGATTCGATTAGTGTTTCAAACTTCAGAAGATTATTCTGAATCATTCCAGTTTTTGCAGATTGATATTGACGGTTCTAGTGTTTGTACAAGTGTTTGAAGTAACTTGATCTTTGTGTTTTCCGTCTTTCGCTTTGCGTGTTTAGTTCTAATCGCCATAGTTTGTTTTGTTTTGTTTTAAGTTGAAAAATGGTGAAACCAGTCGTCGTTTGAAAAATGGTGAAACCAGTCATCGTTATTCCTTACATAGCATAGAGGGCCTTCGATTCAGATCGGAAGAGGGAGGAAAGAGAGGCTAGGAAGAAGGCTGCAGCTGAGGAGACAGCTCGAAATTTGGCTCTTGAGGTCAATGTTTACCCCGTCTTTTCTCCCGGTCCTTCTGACGTTGATGCACCTTCGAACGCTTCTGAGGCTGTTCCGGTGTCTTCGATTGCCATTGGGGATTTGGCGACGTTGGCAATAACGCTGGAATTGGTGGCATTGGAGCCACAATCAAACACTTGGGCCTTCCGGGCCGATCGGAGCTTCCGGCCCTGATGTTGTGGTTGAGGATCCAACGGCGCCATAGTCTTCCTTGATGCCTCCTCCGCCGACCTCTGCTAGGGGTTCTCTTCCGGAATCTATTCCAAGAGAGGGTGCTGTGGAGGCTTCCCGTCGTCCATCAGATGGTCGAGATCAAAGGATTGATTCTTCTCGCAAGCTGTCTCGGGATTCGTTGAGGTCGTCGAGTGCTCCTCTATCGTCGGAGAAGGGCCAACGGCGGTGAAATTGATCTTAGGAAGTATTTTTCTTCAGGATCGAGATATCACGACGGGTGGATGGTGGAGTGGCTTCTCGGGCTGGACCATTGTCTTCCTCCTGGAGAGGCGCGCTTTCTTCTCTTTTGATTTTCCATGGGAAATACCCCGACGGGAAGTCATGTGTTTGTTTGTGCCATGGATGCGTCTTGACGGGGATCTTAGTTTCTCGGAAGAGATGTTTACTAATAATGAATCTTACGAGGGGCTTTGTCGCTCTTTTTGCGGGTATGTCATTCTCAGTTCTTTTGAAGTCATGTCTTTGCTTTATATTCATAGATATGATCGTGGTTTTTGTTGTAGCACATGGGTTGGGTGAACCACAACTGCATCGAATATGAAGGAAAGATGCGAGATGCGTGTCAAGCTACGACTGAGGCTGAGAAAGAGGCTCTTCGTTGCAAGGAGGCACTCACGATGGAGCGTTCCAAGAACCAAGAGGTTGCGACCAGGAACACTGCCTTGGAAGAGAAGCTGAGTTAGTTGGAAATGAGATTGAAGGGCAAGGATGAGAAGATTTGGTAGGTCAAAGTATACGTATCTGGACTGCATTCATGTTTGATGGTCTGAAAGGGCAGGCCGAGCTTGTCAGGGTGGCAGCTGAACGTCCTGAAGCTGATCTTGCGAAGGACGTGGAAGATCTTCGAGGAAAATATGAGAGACTTGGGAGTCAGCTTGAATTTTACTAGAGGACTCATGGGGACGAGCTCCAAAGGTTGAGTGCTGTGAAGGCGAACAAAGCTCGTAAGGCTGTGAAGAGTGCTCGCCGGGCGATGCTGGTGAAATACCAGCCTTGTTTTGATAGGGTGAAAAGGGCTTTGGCTGATGCCAAGATCTTTGAAGAGCACGCCTTGATGATGTATGTTGCTTCTGGTCGCTCTGGTCTTCGCGACGATCTCGAGAAGCGAGGATACACCGGTTTGGAGGCTGATAGATTTGATCTGGAGCAAAGTCTTAAAGACTTTCAGGAGGATTTCGATGAGATGGACATTGTCCGAGTTGATCTTGAGAAAGAATTGAGGATTTCCACGGTCTCCGATGGTTCCAGCTACAGTAGCTTCCAGTTAACGTCGATTCGCGAGACAAGTACTACCATTCATGAGGATGCCGGTACTGGACGTGATCAGGAAATTTCCGACGTGGCTGATCCGGTCTTGATTGCTGATCAGTTTGGATCTAATCTTGCTTCAATATCGGTCGCAGACGCCCAACTAGTTTGGGACTGATCCCGTTGGAACCTATCTTTGTTGTTTTCCTTCTCTCTCTTTTACATTTTTGGATATGTAGTGCCCAGGAGGGTTTTAATCCACACAAGTGCATGGGGAGGCTTTTATCCAATTAAATGCCCGAGGGGAATTTTCTTTTGAATTTTTTTTCTAGATTTTGTGCCAAGTCTTTTATTTATGTTCGTAAAAGCTTCCAAAGGCAGGGGGGACTGACTTATTTCTGGGCAGTTTCAGGTGTGAATTTGATTCGGCTTATCTTGTATCAGAATCAGTATTAGGTGCGGATGTTTTTCGGATTATCTGGTATCCACTTAGATGTTTTACGATTCTTGGTCCCAATAGACGCTTTTCACTGGTGTGGTGTCTTTTCAATAAAGAATCTATGGAAGACACACAAATAGATCGTTCTTGACAAGCCATGACCGATGTGAAGAGCGAAAGCTATAAGCCAAAGGGCTTTTAAGTTTTGTTTTAAATAAAATTTTGAATGAATTTTTGTTATACCTCAGAAGTTTCTCTTTTTGATAATGTTCTTTAGAAAAAATAAAATTTTATTACATTAAAAGATGCACCTTAAGTAGGTTGCCTACATACCCGATGTGGGGTCAAACATTATTGTAATTCGTACAAAGTAAAAAGGTACCATAAAATCTATTTGTTTTTTTTTTGAAACTTATATTTCCTTTTCTCTTTCAATCTTCTTGTTCTATTTGAGTTCAGTTAGGTATTCTAAACAAGCTTTCATGTATGTGACACATCCTCGATGTTGTCTGATTTTTGTGTATGATTGTGATTCCTTCTGTTGTTGAAAAATTGAGGCACTAATGATAAGTTGATGGAACGGTTCTCATGGCATGTATCCACGGTGTCCCTAGGATGATGTTGTACATGTCTAGTGATTCAATGATAGTGAATTTGGTGTCCAACATGATTCCTCCGACGTAATTTGGTAACCGTATAGTTCCGAGAGAGTTTTATGACGATCCATTAAAGTCCATTATAGCTTGTCTTGATGGTTTTATATTAGGTTCAGTGAGTTCCACTTTTTCCAAGGTATCTTTGTAGATTACCAAGCTCCCCGTGTCCACAAGCAACCTGGTAATCTCGTAGCCTACCAATTTCAATCACCAGTGTGTCGTTATGTGGCCAATCTATGGCTGCCATTTCTTGCTCATCAAACTTGATAACTGCTTTGTCTACCGGATTTGCTTTGACAAAGTTCACATGTCTTCCACATCCTTTAAGGGACATGATAATATAGTCGCAGTTGTCCTTATTATGATGTTAACGTTCTTTCTTGAGGTCGGTGGCATTGCTGCTTCCAAGCTCTTGGTATCCCAAATTAGATAGTTCATATTTTTCCTCAGTAGCTTCTTTAGCCTCCTTTGCCTTCTTCATATCTTCTTTGAATTGCGTCAATCCTTCTTTCGGATACTTGTTGAAGAGATAATTCTTGAACCCAAATCATTAATGTGTGTTGTGTCCTTCTTGATGATGATAATTGCACCACTTATTCTTTTTGTCTACATCCTTGTCTTTCATGTTCCAGATGATTTGCATGGGTTTGCCCGAGAGCGGTGGTCTTGAGTCACTCCTTTCTTAATCGTCGAAATCTCTGTCCTCGCTTACTTTAAAAGATCGATCCTTGTTGTTCCGTAGGCCTCTACCTTTCATTTTATGTCTGTTGTCTTAGTAAGCTCTCTCCTTTGATTTTGACATTTAAGCGTGTTTTCGGCGAGTTCTTTCTTTTCTTCTTCCATCTCCATATATCTTGATTCTCAGTGGAGAGCGTCTTCTAGAATCTCCGGGTTTTTTTAGCAGCAACTCCTCTCTAAATTGTGAGTTGTGCCAAAGCGCATTGCGTAGTGGTCCACAAGTCGCTGTCTGATGCTCCCCTTTCTATGAACATTAAATAACGTTTCATAAACACGGTGGATAGCTGATTGAAGTTTTCGATGGTGTTGGCTTTCAAACGAGAAAAACAATTGAGGGCGACTCCTGCTAGATTTCCCTGAACATTTGGAAATATCTGGTGTCTCGTTCTCCTTCGTTGAAGTTAGTTCATGCCATTGTTATGCAAAATGCCACCATATGAGCTCGGGGATCCTTCTTTCCTTCATAGAGAGGAATTTTGAGTTTAATGTTTGGAATTGTGATGCTAGTTACACAAGTAACATATGAGTACATTACTATATATTGTTCGAGAATATTCAAAAATCACGCTCATAACTAGGGATGAACATTTTATCCGATACTCGGACCCAACCCAAAAAAAATCCAAACCAAAATCTGGATTGAAGTAGAAAAATATCTGCACATGTATTGAGTTAACAGAAATTGGATATCCGAACCCAAATGGATATCCAAAGATAAATGACAAATGTATCCTTAATCCAATATTCCTATTTTATTTCTTATATTTTGTTCCAAATATTTATATTGATGGGGAAATTGCTAAAAATGACTCAAAACTTGAGTTCAAATGCAAAAATAACCCAAAAGACTATTGAAAATACAACAAACTCTTTGTGAGCAAACCAAAAAACTGTATTCAATTTTACCATAATAACATTTTCGCGTGAGAGGACTTCTAGAGAAGTCTTCTCTCAGAAAACTTCCCTGTAAGTCTTCTACGGAAGACTTTTCTAGAAGTCTTCTCATAGAAGACTTCCCTGTAAGTCTTCCGCGGAAGCTCAAACAATAAATCTTTAAAATAATTTATAAAATTTATAAAAAATATTTATATGGGGAAAAATAGAAATCATGTAGCCACAAATATTTGTAAATGATGTAAATTTATATCAACTAAAATTGAATTTATTTTCAACCTAGATGATTTAATGTAAAATGAGTCATGAAATTCATTGGTTTAGGGTTTAGTAACATATGTTATAGTATTTTAGGTAGTTTTAGGCGTAGATTTTGAAATCTTATATTTTTAACTTTTTATTTTTTGAATTTGAAGAATATGTGTTAGTAATCCTCTAATAAGATGATTTTAAACACTTTATAAGTTTATTTATGTTTAAGGAAGTGTTTTTTGGTTAGTTAATTGATTTTAGGGCTTCGGAAGACTTCCCGGGAAGTCTTCTAACATATAATGAAGTAGAAGACTTCATGGAAGACTTCACAGAAAACTATACAATTTTCCCGCTTGAATTTCAGTGAAATTAAAATTTCCGCCTAATGGCAAAGTCTTCCGAAAGTCTTCTCTCAGAAGACTTCCCTGTAGTTATTCTCCGGAAGACTTCTGTAGAAGTCTTCTCAAACAATAAATCTTTAAAAAAATTTATAAAAAAAATTTATATGGAAGAAAATAGAAATCATGTAACCACAAACATTTGTAAATGATGTAAATTTATATCAACTAAAATTGAATTGTTTTCAACCTAGATGATTTAATGTAGAATGAATCATGATATTCATTGGTTTAGGTTTTAGTAACATATGTTATAGTATTTTAGGTAGTTTTAGGCGTAGATTTTGAAATCTTATATTTTTAACTTTTATTTTTTGAATTTGAAGAATATGTGTTAGTGATTCTCTAATAAGGTTATTTTAAAATTTTCTAAGTTTGTTTTATGTTTAAAGAAGTGTTTTTGGTTAGTTAATTGATTTTAGGGTTTCAGAAGTCTTCTAACATATAATGCAGTATAAGACTTCATGGAAGACTTCACAAAAATCTCTACAATTTTCCCGCTTGAATTTCAGTGAAATTCAAATTCCCGTCTAATGGCAAAGTCTTTCAGAAGTCTTTCGTGAGTCTTCCAGTAGTCTTCCGAAAGTCTTCTCTGAAAAGACTTCCCTGTAGGTATTCTCCGAAAAACTTCTCTAGAAGTCTTCTCAAACAATAAATCGTAAAAATAATTTATAAAATTTATGAAAAATATTTATATGGGGGAAAAATAGAAATCATGTAACCACAAACATTTATAAATGATGTAAATTTATATCAACTAAAATTGAATTGTTTTCAACCTAAATGATTTAATGTCGAATGAGTCATGATATTCATTGTTTTAGGGTTTAGTAACATATGTTATAGTATTGTAGGTAGTTTTAGGCGTAGATTTCGAAATCTTATCTTTTTAACTTTTTATTTTTTTAATTTGACGAATATGTGTTGGGATCCTCTGATAAGATTATTTTAAACACTTTCTAAGTTTATTTTATGTCTAAGGAAGTGTTTTTTTGGTTAGTTAATTGATTTAGGGTTTCGGAAGACTTCATGGGATGTCTTCTAACTCCTGGAAGACTTCCCTGAAGACTCCGAACTGGAAGACTTCCCGGAAGACTCTGTGAAGACTTCTCGAGAAGTCTTCTAACTACTGGAAGACTTCCTGGAAGACTCCGAGAAGACTTCTCAAGAATTCTTCCAAACCAAACTTGAACTTAATTTACCTTCAAATTGAAATTAACCGGAAAAAGCCAAAATATATTTAACATAACCTGATAATTTACCGTACATATAAATAGTATTTTTCACTATTTTTTTTTACTTTTTGGTGTTTCAGAAAAAAAAAGTTGGTGAAAACCCTAGCCTCCTCTTCTAAGGCGATTATTGTGATGATTTCCGACGAATCTCTTCTCCGTCGTTTTCACTCCATGTAATCTTGTTTTTTCCGGTGAATCTTGTATCTCCTTCATCGCGCAAGTGTATTATAGTATATTAAACTAACAGGTTCCACTTTCTTTCAGATCTGAAACCGTTTGTTTCTCCCTGTGACTTCTTCCTTTATTTCTTTCCTTTCCGACCTCAAGTTGACCCATTTGCCCGTAAGTCTCCCGGAAGTTTGCCGTAAGTATTCATGGAAACCATCCATAAGTCTTCATGGAAGTCATCCGTAAGTGTTCATGGTAGTCATCCGGAAAACTTCATGGAAGTCATCCGGAAGACTTCATGGAAGTCATCCGAAAGACTTCATGGTAGCCATCCGTAAGTCTTCCATGAAGTCTTCTGTAAGTCTTCCATGAAGTCTTCCATAAGTCTTCGGTAAGTCTTCCGTAAGTCTTCCAAAGTCTTTCGAAGTCTTCCGTAAGTCTTCCGAAGTCTTCTGGAGTCTTCCGTAAGTCTTCCGAAGTCTTCTATAAGTCTTCTGAAGTCTTCCAAATTCTTCCAGAGTCTGGATGTTAGTGTAGAAATCTTGGTGTGTTTGTTTTATGTTTGAGATGTTGTTTTGTCATGTTTGCAGGCTATAAAATAGAATTACCAGAACTCCCAGAGAGGTTGTTCACCCTAGGGGAAGAGCCCATTCGATTGAAGAGCATTGGATATCATACCGATGACCCCATATTACTTCCTGCTGTAAAGGATGCTCTCCATGCTGATGAATGGGATGAGCTCAGGAACTCTAGGTTGGGAGTTTTCATAAATTTTTGGGAGTTGAACTTTGGTTGGGCGTCTAGGCTGATTCACTATATGCGCTATTTTCAGCTTGATGTCAAGAAGAAGTACGAGCTTTGGAGTCTCATTGGTTCAGAGCCGGTGAGGTTTTCACTCATTGAGTTCAAACATCTCACCGGTCTCAACTGCGAGTATGTTGAGCATTTGGATAATCCTCATGTAGGGCTGACAGAGTGGTTGTATCGGTTCTGGGAGTTGATATCAATTCTGGTCCAAGCTCCCAGCAAATAGTGGCGGCGTGTGGGAGATGTGGACAGTGGTCTCGGGATGACCGCATTAAACTGGGATACCTAGGCATCTACACACGATTCATTGAAGGAAGAAAGTCCACATCCACTACACGGGCTAGTCCTGCCAGCGCTAGTGATGAATCTAGATAACTTTGAGACCTACCCATGGGAGAGATTTGCATTTAAGATCCTTATGGACTCTGTGAAGGCTAAGGATTTGACAAAATCTTATACCATTGATGGGTCTGTTCAAGTACTCCAAGTCTTGATCTACTTCGCTCTACCCGACTTTGTTGAAGAGTATGGAAAGCCCATACGAAATAAACTTATTCCTCCTTTGTTGTCAAAGAGGGTATCAACACACAAGTATGTCTGATTATTCCCAATAGTATGGTAGTGATTATTATCTCAGTATCTAACTTTATATTCATTACTTCCTGCAGACTCTCGTGGTGAAGCTTGTGGTGAAGGAGATTGGTGAATTGTTCCCTCAATGGGACAATGATAACACCGATGTGGCAGTTGAAAACGTCGTGAATCTCATGTGTGGTGGTGAAGGTAAGATGAAGTGGGGCAAAGAGTGCTGGGCAGACCATGGTACTAAGCCGTGGACCAAACCAAAGGTTATCATTGTTAAGGATGAACCTCTTGAGCTTTCTTTCAAGGAAGAAAGAAGACCCTGGAAGACCCTGGAAGAAACTTCGTACAGTCTCTGAGGCTCGTTCTGAAGCTCGTACTGAGACTTTTGTTTCGTGGAGTGGGATTAAGAAAGAAGATCTTGAACAAAGTTTCAAGAACTTGACGAAATTTATGACGATGGGTTTGAGCAGTGCCTAAAGGAGATCAAGCTTCTTGCCGATATGATTGAAGTTGTGGAGAAGAAGGTGAGAATCAACCACAATGAACTTCAACTCACAGTTTCAGAACCGGATAAGGCTGCGCATGAAGTAGGGGTTAATACTGAAACCTCTCCCAAAATCAAAGTGAAGAGAAATACTAAGAATAAGAAGTGGGAGTTGTATTTTGTATGAATTTTGTTTCATTTGTTGATTGGATGGATGGTATATGTGTTTCATTTGTTGATTGGAACCTTTGGCTAAGTTAATTTTATGTGGATTGAAGTTGTTATGTTTGATACTTGTCTTGACATTTCTATTGAACTCAAAATTGTAGAGTGAGAGTGTGAATGGGGAGAAATCAGGAAGTGTGAACAAAGACATTGCCCAAAAACAAATGAGTAGTATCAATGCACCTCGGGTCCCGGAGGTGGAAGACCCAAGTGTTGTCATTATGGACAAAACTGAACCAACCACATAAGACTTAGATATGGAGGAAGAGAGACGCCATGTAAAGAAAGATGCTATCATGGCATTCACCAGGGGAAAGAGTGAGCGAGATACGAAGCTTGCTGCATCACAACAGTCTCCTTATCAGGGCAACATCACAACCAAAGTGATCGTACCGAACAAGAAGGCTGGTCTTGGCTATGATCCGTTTGCTCCCGTTGACAAGAAGAACAATAAGTTGCTTATTGATTTATTTGAAAAAAAAATCCGTAAGTACTAATCTCCCACATAACATTAAGTTGGTTGTTGTTGTTTGTTGATCTAGTTTTGCTGTTCTTAAGAATCATAAAGTAGCTTTTGATAAAAGACCACCGGGGCCAAGTCTGTGGTATTCCACCATCCGAACACCCCTAAAATGGCTCTATGACTCAGTAAAAATTTTAAGGTTTACTTGTGGAAATCTTCTGTAAGTCTTCCGGAGGATGTCTTTTGGAAGTCTTCTGGAAGTCTTTTGTAAGTCTTCCGGAGGATGTCTTCTGGAAGTCTTCCGGAGGATGTCTTCTTGAAGTCTTCTGACTTGTTATGTCTTCTTGAAGTCTTCTGACTTGTTATGTTTTCAAGGCAACATATGGATGGTTTTATCAATTGATTGAGGCAGCGGTTCCATAGGAATCCAAATCATTTTAGGACCGATAGGCTTTGCTTTCTTTATCATGTGTTTAGTAGGATGTGGACGTTTAAGTACCCAGAGTTTAAGAGGTCAGAGCCCGATATAAACGGGTTAGGAAGGGGGCTCCCTGCCCGGAGTTGGGATTATTATGCAGGTTTACTATCCAAATTTTGCCAAACAAAGAAGGTTTGAAGATCGGAAGTGGGTGATATTTATGCACCAGTGAACTTCAAGAACGATCATCGGATTGTTATTTGGGTGTCCATTCCAAAAAGGCACATCACCATATGGGACAACATTATTTTCCATATTAGACCTGCTCAACTCGATGAGTTAATAGAGCCTTTTGCCAAGATGATACCTTATTTGCTTGTTGAATGTGCTGCCTCCGTCGAAGAGCAAGTCAAATACACACTAGAGTTATTCACATATGCGAGAGTGACTGCCGGAGTACCTCAGTGTCGTGCTGGTGATTGTGGTGTATTCACCTTAAAGTACATCGAGTGTCATGCTCTTGGAATGGAATCATTTCCTTCTGCCTTTTCTTATAAGAACGTCAGGATTATTAGGGAGAAGATGGCTACAGAGCTATTTGATAGACCCCTGGGAACAATGGGACAGAAACCGGTATTGAGGGTTTGGATCTGTACGATTGAATGTGTAATTTGTGTTTGATGCTTTTGTAACCTTGAAATACATTAACAGGGCAGGGCACTAATCATTTGTACAACTAATTCTAATGAAGAAACATATTCAAACACAAGACATAAGACATAGTTCACAAGACATAAGACATAAGACATAAGACAGAAGATAGGTTCATAAGACATAAGTTCACAAGACATAAGTTCACAAGACATAAGACATAAGTGCACAAGACATAAGATAGATAGCTGGAAGATATCCAGACGACTTACCAAAGACTTCCTCCAGAAGACTTACAGAAGACATCCTCTGGTAACAAGTAAGTTAAATCACAACCTCTGCGTTCTTGTCCAGGTTAAAATCTTATGCAGCCATTTCAACAAGTTCATCATGTGTAGAATCATCACTCAAAAAGAACATTCTCGCTCTTTTGACATTATCAACCACAAAATCCCAAGAATTATCTTTCACCAACCATTCTCCGTAAACAACAGGTAACTAAAGCATCATCTGAAAAAATCATATTAAAACACATTAGTAAACACAGATCATCATACTAAAAAAAATACGAAGATTTCTTAAGAAGTCTTCCGTAAGTCTTCTCACGGAAGACTTCTTAAGAAGTCTTCTACGTTTAGCTAGGAACATTAATAAACATAAAAAGTTTGTAACCTCATAATTATCATCATTTTAGTTATAAATTTCACTCAGAAGTCTCAATATTGACTAATACACATTAATTAACAAGAAAATATCAAAAATTCGTTTTGATTTTTGAGAAAATTGAAGCTTAATAAAGATTGACGTAAAAAAAATTCTTAAGAAGTCTTCCGTAGGTCATTTTTGTAATTGCAAATTTACAAAGGAAGACATCTCTGGAAGTCTACTCTATAGAAGACATCTTGAGAAGTCTTCCTTTGTAAATATTGACTTACTTTTGAATTCGAAAAATCTTGAAATTCCCAGAGAAGACTTCCCTAGAAGTCTTCTCGGATAAACAGGCTGATTTTGCAATTGACCAAAATTTGTCAGAAATTTGACTTTTGTAGAAGACTTCTCTAGAAATCTTCTAGCGTAAGACTTCTAGGGAAGTCTTTTTTTAAAACATGAAGTCTTCTCAGCGTCACCAGAAGTCTGTTTGGGTTACTTTTGCAATTGAGAATTAATAGCAAAACATTAAATATTAATGAGAAGACTTCTCGAGAAGTTTTATGGCGAAAGACCTCTTAAGAAGTCTTCTCTCATTACCAAATGTTTGACCAGAAACCCGAAATAAAACTTGAAAAGACTTCTTCAGCAGTGTTCCGCCGGAAGACTTCTCGAGAAGTCTTCTCTTTAATATTTAATGTTTTGCTATTAATTCTCAATTGCAAAAGTAACCCAGGAAGACTTCTGGCGACGCTGAGAAGACTTCATGTTATAGAAAAGAGACTTACCTAGAAGTCTTCCGCATAAAGACTTTTAGGGAAGTTTTCTACATAAGTCAAATTTCTGACAAATTTCAAATTTCGGTCAATTGCAAAACCATCTTGTTTATCTGAGAAGACTTGTAGAGAAGTCTTATCGGTTCTTCTTGTTTTGTTTTTGTAATAAAAGGAAAGTTAGAAGATTTCCCTCTTCTAGTCAAAACAAGCAAAAGGTCAATTGTAAAACTAACCTATGCATTGACCATAAGACTTCTCTAGAAGTCTTCTTCGCGAACAGATCTGAAAAACAATATCAATTTCATACCATGGACCGTCAGATGACTTGCTTAGGCTTCTCCAAGCACACAAAATTTGGGTTTTTTGGATGAATTTTTAAGGAAAGTGAAAGAGATGTGGTTTGAGTGCACAAAAAATGAGATAGTAAGAGAAAAAATTATTTTTTTGGCCATTAAGACCTTCAAATTGGTTGTTCATGATAGTTGGAGGATTGATGACAATGGCAATATTGTAAATATTTGGTGGAGATGAGGATGATAGAGTAAAAGACTTATTTAAAAAAAAATAACGGCATTTTTGTGAATAACTCAAAAATCTAGGGTGAATAAGACAAATGAAAGTTCCAAAAAATGGTGGGTTAGTTTTGTATTTGAGTTGAAATTTTGAGTTACTTTTGCAAAATCCCCTATATTGATAGTACATATAACTCAATATCATATAATATACATATAACTGCAAAAAAAAAGTAATTTGCTACTCACTTAAAATATATGTCAAGGTTCTTGTTTCATGCATTAACAAAAGTTGCATCCAAAATCTTAAAACAATAACCACATTAATACCTTTCTATTTTCAAAGTTTTATCTTCAAATTTCTTGATCGTTTAACCTATTAATATTTTTTTAAAAACAATTAAGTTAATTTTAAGTACAACAACTTGATCAATGAAGAATATGAATTTTTTCTTTGAAAATATAAATATTCGAACCCGAGCTAAAATTATCTGAACCCAACCCAATATGTACAGATACTTGAACATGTATTAGACCCCAATACCAAAATATCGAATATACTCGATCCGTATCCGAATGGATACCCGAATGCCCATGCCTACTCATAATCCAAATTTAAAACTAAAATTATTTAAATATCTTTTGTTAAAGTATCTATAAAGTAGAAATATAATTGTTATTTACTTCTTTAATAACAGTTACTAGGTGATTCTCTCGTGCTCATGCAAGGGTACAAACATTTACGTAATAGTTAAATTATAACAGTTGATAAATATTTTTATCATTTGTTTAAGTTTTAAGCTATTTTGTAATTTATTGTATAATAAATATATTATGTATCGTTATCTTCCCATCTTAATAAGATATAAAATTTCATATATACTATTTTTATATTTCAAATATTTATTTTAATATGTTGAATTACATCTATTTATCATGTCAAAATAGGATTATTATTTTCTTAAATTTAATTTAGTTAAGTGCAACTTCTTATATTTGTATAAATTGGTATTTTTGTATAGAAAATAGGAAACAAAAATATTATATTAGAGTTAACTTGTAATATTTTGAATACTCATACACAATAAATCATAATTAGTGGTTTATTTGATTTTTCATATTAAGAATGTTGGTTATTCATAGTTTAGTATATTGGATTGTATCAATTTTCTTGAAATGATCATAATTTTTTGTTAGATTTAGACTAACATGAGAACATCTTGTTAATTAGATTTTGTTTACTTTATCTTAGGATGATAAATATATATATTTTTAATCATGTATAATTTGATATATATTTTTCGATAAAATTAAAAAGTTGAAGTGTTAAATTTTTTTCTATAAATAATCTAATCATTTAACTGAAAATAGATAAGAAATATAATTTATCTTGTTATAGCTTCATATTTTTCAATATTTATTTGGTTTTAAAATAATCATAAGATATAATCATTTTGGAAAATGAGATATTTAAAATTAATAGATTTTTTTTGTTTTAGGAAACATAAAGAATAATAAACCAAAAATTTGTTTTTATATAAAATTTCATGTTTTTATTTTATAAATATATCGGTTTTTATTATTTATGCGCTTCAGTAAAAAGGAAAATTTAATTAAAAATTTAATCACAATTTTATTAAGAGAAAGAAAACATAAATAATTTTTATATAAATAGCAATGATAAATAATATGTTCAGTTTATTAAAAGTATCAATGTAATCAACCATCGTGAAAATTAACGTGAACACAACATAAAATCATTTTTCAAATAATATTATAGAGATCTTGATCATTTGGATTTTTGTATGCGATTTTGTGATAAGAAAACTTTTAGTGCTATTTTATTTTATGGTATTTTTCTTATGTAAATCAGCTATTTAGAAATGTCGGTTTTGTATGTATTTAGAATAGCAAATCCAAATTTAATCAATCAAGGCTGTGATAATATGGCCAGAACAATAAGAGACCAATGCAATGTCCCTATATCAACTTTTACTATCAACGCTTTAGTCTCGCAAACACATAAAGATCAATAAGTCATCAGTTCTCATCATAGTAGTTGTGCAGAATCTGCGTTCTCACAGACACAGGAATAGTCACGTTATGCACAGAGTCAGTCCAAATTAAGCTTCCAAAGTAGTACCCAGTGTTGATTTTGTGTGTGGTCGAGGCTCGTACCGTGAAGGAGACACTTTTGGTTTTGGAGTTAAACACTAGTGTCTCCGGCGTCACAACCACTTGAACTCCAAGAGGAGGCTCGACCACGACTTTGTAGACCGAATCAACTGGTCCAACGTTAGTGACGGTTCTTGAGAGAATGACTTCATCTTTTAGATTTGGAATGGTGATTGAAGGCAAGTTCATATCAAGAACAGAAGGTTTTGGGTCTGTACAGACTGTTCCTTTACCGACAAGTTGAGAGATAGATGATTCGTTGTATCCGACCGAACATAAGTATAGAATGTAGTCTTTTGGGCCCATGTCGTATATGAGACCAGGTTCTGCAGCTTTCTCTGGGTTCACAAGGCCTCCACCGTAATCAAACGGGTCAGCTACTTTGCGAGATGACCCTTCTGCTGGTAACTGCTCTCCAAATGGATCTGTTCTCCAAGCTGCAATGTAAGACAATTATTCAGTTAAAGAGGGATTCAAGTTTCTGTTCTGATCGGTTGTTTCTGTAGTTGGAAGAAGAAAAGAAAAGAACCTGTAGTGACAATAGCTGATCTAAAGGCAGCAGGAGACCAATCAGGATGCATAGCTTTGAGAACTGCAATAACTCCGGAAACTGTAGGAGCCGCCATTGATGTTCCTGAATGCATAGCAAACCCACCAGCACTGAAGGTGTCGTTGGGAGATGTAGCAGCTAATATGTTCACTCCTGGTGCTGCTATGTCTGGCTGTATGGTGGAACAAGTAGTGTTTATTATGATTTAACTACTAAAAGGTAAAGAGACAAGGATTCAAACATACTTTTAGAATTGCTGGGGAAATCGAGTTAGGTCCTCTTGATGAGAAAGTTGCCACCTTTGTCCCCACAGGCTGTCCTACAACTGTTCTAGATGGATGTATCTTCACAACAGGTGATCTGCAAGACCAGCAAGTAATACTTTTCTTATGATTCGCTTTGACTTGTACGAAAATAAACAACCGAGTATGTGCTATTGTTTAGAAGCTTTTTATTTATTTTTAGCTTAAACTTTGCTATTATTAGAAGTTGAAGATAGAAAATGATAGTTTCATACCCATTGGAACGTATGTAGAAAAGTATATTGGTCCCAAGCTCGTAGTCAACAGCCACACAGGGGAAATCATCATTACATGGATTGAGAGTGTTCCCCGGGTTTCTTGCAATGATCAGGCCAAGACCGCCGGCTCTTTTCACAAAAGATGCAGCTCTCGATACAGTAGCGTAACCTCTTGATGTTGTGAAACACAGCACAACTTTTCCAGCCATTGTACGGTTGGAGTTGATATTAAGGGACTCACACTCACTGCAAAGACACACAGATTCAGTAAGAGATCAAAGAGTGATGCACATAACTGAAAACTGAGACTTGGTATCATTAATTACCCAGAAAACGTCTCATTACTGTTTCCTGGATCCTCAGGGTAAACCAAACTAGTAAAGCCAAGTTTTGGACCAGTGTACATTGCTTGACCCTGAAGTAACAGCGGATATACACATAGTCAGAGAGTTTCAAGGCTTGACAACAAATAGAGAAATATTTCTTAAGAAGAAGAAAAAAAAAGTAAAAACATGTACTCTTCTTTTACCAGTATCACTTTATTGTTCCCAAGTATAATAGGTGTGGGAAATGACCGGTCTAGAGTGGTGGCAGCCACTGTTAATATCCAAGGAGCCGTGTTCACCACGGTCTGAGCTGATGGGCCAGCGTTACCACCAGCACACACAACTGTAATACCCTTTGCAACTGCATGGAATGCTCCAGTAGCAATCCCATCACGCAGATCAATTTCAGAGTTCAGAGGAACCCGACTACCTAGAGAGATTGACAAAACATCAACACCATCATGAATAGCATCGTCCATTGCTTTCATTATATCAGAAAATGAACAAGTCACTCCGTCCAGCTCTTCAAGATACCAACAAGCCTTGTACATTGCTATGTGAGCACGAGGTGCACCACCTCTCACGGTTCCTCTAGCCAGTCCCTTGTAGCTTACGTTAGGAATATATGAACCACCTGCAGTGGAGGCGACGTGCGTGCCATGGCCGTTAAAGTCTCTAGCAGAAATGTAGTCAGGTGATTTTGTGGAATTGAATCCATCGTTTTCAGCAAGAAACCCATTGATATAGTACTTGGCTCCTATGAGTTTTCTGTTGCAATCAGTTAATTTGAATTTTTCTCCTGGTTCACATCCTCCTTTCCAACGTTTTGGTATTGGTCCAACCCCATTGTCATTAAATGATTCAGACTCTGGCCACACTCCTATAATCACACATAACCATAAGTCACCGAGGCACTAAAATGAAAGAATCAAAAAGCAAAGACAAATCTACTTATACCTGTGTCAATAACACCAATGATAACATGGTTACCCATGTTCGTATCATTTAGGAGATTCTTCGGATGTGTAGTAGAGAGGCCTAAATAGTCCCAAGTACGAGTTGTCGCGAGTTCATAGTAACCATCAGGCATGACATGAACAACCTCAGGTGAATCTGTTTGCAGAGTAACGTGCATCAGCAATAAAAAAACCATACAGCTGTTATTGGTCATCATTATACATTTCTAAGAATGCAAAACATGGTGTTACATAAGACAACAAGGATCACCAGCAAGTTTCTTGGCTTGAGACTTGGTGAGCCTTGCTGCAAATCCTGAAAAGCCATGTCGGTAACTATACAGCATGGAGTCATGTGAATCCTCTTTACTGTGACACAAACATTAAGACTATTGGTTAGAGCTATAACGACCCATTGGAATTGGATAGTTAAACATCCAGATCTGTACCTTCCAAGAAGTGAGGACAACATCTGGTGATGAGATTCCGTGACAAGCTTGGGATCATCATGCTGCTTCTCACCCAAATACACTATATGAACCTGTAAGATTATCAAGAAAAAAGTTGATCATAACCTATTTTTAATTTCTGTTTTTTTTTTCTGCCTGATAAAGAAGATACAACCTACCTTGCTCTTAGCACCAGCTCGTGCAACATTCAAATAAATTACGAGACTTAGCACCACAAGAACTAATGATCTAAAATTCCTCATGTCAAGCAAAAAAAGGTCTGTTTTTTTTTTGTCAAATCTTTAGTAAAATTATGAGGAAGCATAAGCATTAATACAGAATAGATGCCTCGTTCCAATAATGTTATACATTTCTTGGAATGGTTCCTGGTCTTTTCTCAGGTTTCATAAGTTCCCTTATTTTAATCACAGATAAAAACTAAAGAATGTTCAAAATCTGTGCAAGGTCAACTAAACTCTAGTTTAAGAAACTTTGAGTCAGTCAACACAATCAACAAACGATTTGACAGAAATTACAAGCAAATAAAGACATCGTGACTATATCAATGAGATGTTAATTTACATATATATATATATATTAAACTGGTTCTAATGTTAGTGGCAGTGCACTACTAGGTATCATCTTCCCTAATATCCTAAGCTCCGTAGAAAAAGTCTCCTTTGATCAAAACATGATTACTTACAATCAGTTTAAAGACAACAACCTATGATTAAGTTTAAAGACCAAAAAAAAAAAAAGTTTTGAAACATGATTATTGGAAGCGAATTGTGAATAACGGACGCCTATATTTCGGGAGATTAATTCGAACAAAACACCTCCGGCAACACAGTGGCGTGGCGGCGTCTTGAGTTCTCAAAAGAAAAAACACACAATTACGTCTTGACTACTCAAAAAGTAGTCTAAAAAATCAGACGTGAATATAACCAATATAACAAATTTTTCTGGGAAAAAATCTTGCAGTACTAATTAAAAAAAAAAAAGAGTCAACAATTGCATTCTGATCTTTGGTGTGTAGGATATTTTGAAAGATTCAAAAAAGAAATTTCGTGCCACTATCTCTTTCGTCTCAGTCTAAAAGTTTGGCTAGGCATAAAGTTCCCTAATCATGGTGACTCAAACCTTGTAATCAATCCAACATTATGGCATGTACAATGACAAATCGCTTTCCATTACACAATCAAGTGCGTCTATCTCAGAATGCAAACACGACTTTCTTCTCCTCAGGTTTCTTGTACCTGTAAGTTGAGCTTGTCTATACATGTCTTGTCAACTCATCCACTACCACTAGAATGTGATGTAGAAGTTCAATAGTTATCTACCAAGTATATGTTCTACAAGCATACAACTTGTGAATCAACAATATCTGGTGTCTGTTGTGCTATATGTAAGAGATCACATCAAGAGATACTCTCGTGATCACACAGTTAATACTTTCGATGTGTATCATTATATTTTAGGAAGCTTCTCTTATTGCTTGACCTAGACCCCTCTATCCTCGTGTATATAAGTTGATGCTCTCTGTAAAGATTAATACACAATAATATATTCTTTCATGGTAATCAGAGCATAACAATACCCTAGATTAATTTTTTTTCCTGACGCCACCTCTTTCACGACAAACCACAATCAATCCTCCTTTTCTCATCACCATGGCTGCCACTGCTGACAAGTTGATGATACCCAACCACTACTGAATGTCAACATGGTTAATGTTACCAAGCTTGACTCCATCAACTTCATGACATGGAGCCTTCAAGTCCATGCTCTCCTCGACGGTTATGATCTCGCCGGTTACATCGATGGTACCTCATCATCCCCCGAACAGACAATCACCGTCAACAACCAAACAACAACACTAAGGACGAGGTAATCATTCCAACTGGAACAGCAAAAAACCTAATCAACAGTACTACCACTCCTCGAAACAGGACTGTCGTCAGAACAGAGGGTATCAAGGACGGTGTCAGATCTGCAACATCTTTGGTCATAGCGCAAAACGCTGTCCTCAAATGCTTCAGTACGCAAATCAGAACCCCTCTCCGTTCCGTCCATGGCAACCTCGAGCAAACGTGGGGGTCACTGCTCAAAACCCAACCAATGCATGGCTGATGGATTCCGGAGCAACTCATCACCTCACCAGCGACCTGCATAACATGAGCTATCACCAACCTTATCACGGTGATGATTCCGTTCTGATCGGAGATGGGTCTGGTCTCTCCATTACCCACACTGGTTTTGTCTCCACTCCCTCACATACACGCAACTTATTTCTGAAAGATGTTTTGTGTGTTCCTAATATACAGAAAAATCTCATCTCTGTATATCGTTTATATAATGCTAACCGGGTTTCTGTTGAATTTTTCCCTACGCACTTTCAGGTGAAGGATCTCAGCTCGGAGGTCCCGTTAATCCAAGGCAAGACCAAGTATGAGCTCTATGAGTGGCCAACCAAACCATCAACCCTCCAATCCTATTTTGTCTCAGCCTCCCCAAAAATCACCTTGTCCGACTGGCATTTTCGTCTAGGACATCCGTCATCTTCTATACTTAAGTCTGTTGTCTCAAATTTTTCATTACCTTGCAGTCAGTCTGTAACTCAGAACTCCCTTTGCTAAGATTGTGCTATCAATAAAACACACAAAACTCCCTTTTTCCGAAAACACTATCATCTCCTCTCGCCCTCTCCAATACATTTACACAGACCTTTGGACCTCACCGGTTGTCTCCATTGACAACTACAAGTATTACCTGGTGCTGATAGATCACTACAGTCGCTACACCTGGTTTTATCCATTGAAATTAAAATCTCAAGTCCGGGTTACGTTCAAGGCGTTTAAAGCTCTGGTTGAAAATCATCTCTCAACAAAAATAGGAACACTTTACTCCGACAATGGCGGAGAATTCATTGCACTGCGACAAATATTGACTTCAGCCGGGATATCTCATCTTACCTCACCACCCCACACACCGGAACACAATGGAATCTCTGAAAGGAAGCATAGGCACATCGTCGAGACAGGTCTATCACTCCTCACCCATGCGTCAATGCCAAAGCGGTACTGGTCGTATGCGTTCTCAACAATAATATATCTTATCAATCGTCTTCCTACACCAGTGCTTCAGATGGACTCACCATTTCACAAGCTCTTTGGGACTCAGCCAAACTACACTAGAACCAGAGTCTATGGATTTTGCTTTCCATGTCTGCGTCCATACACAAGTCATAAACTAGAAGATCGCTCAACTCCGTGTGTGTTCCTCGGTTATTCCTCAACACAAAGTGCCTACCTATGTCTTCAACAAAACACTAGCCGCATCTTCATTTCTCGTCATGTCAGGTTCGACGAGCAAGTCTTCCCCTTCAGCACGCCAAAGCCACCATCATCGCAACACCCTCCGACTGAAACTCAACCCACCTTCTCACCACCAATCACCAGGATACCAGTACCACCTAGCCAACAAACACAAACACCTAACCCACCCATACCTCCACTCATAGAGCAAACAGCACCAACGAACTCTGATTCTCAACTGGAAGTCCAGGTAAATTCACAAACTCTAAGTATTACTAACAATGCAGAATCTTCTGCAGAGCAAGCCTCTATCTCTGAGTCTCCGTCTCAGCATAATCCTTCGACACCAGATCAAGCAAACTCCTTGCCAGCAACACCTCTACCATCACCTGCTATTGTCACTCCTCCGGCAACACCATTGCCCGCAGTGTCACCACAACCATCTCCGACTGTGAACCAACACCCGATGGTCAGAAGACGAAAGAATCAGATCTCTAAGCTGAATCCCAAATACAACTAATCGGCAGCATTGTCACAAGCGATCCCAGCAGAGTCACGTACTGTTACTCAGGCCCTTAAAGACAAGAGATGGTGGGGAGCAATGTCCACGGAGTATGATGCCTTTGCTCGCAATGAAACCTTCGATCTTGTACCTAGACAGCCCCACTACAATATAGTTGGTTGCAGATGGCTCTATAAAAACAAATTCCATTCAAATGGAACTCATCGCTGCTGTAAAGCCCGTCTTGTTGCCAAGGGATACAATCAAAAATTTGGTCGAGACTATACAGAAACCTTCAGTCTGGTGATAAAGTCCACAACTCTACGGCTGGTACTTAATGTTGCTGTTACTAATTCTTGGCCAATTCAACAGCTTGATGTAAACAACGCATTTCTTCAAGGTACTCTCACTGGTGAGGTTTACATGGAGCAACCACCAGGCTTCATCGATGCTGATAATCCAGATTATGTGTGTCGTCTAAAAAAAGCCGTCTATGGCCTTAAACAAGCCCCAAGAGCCTGGTACATTGAGCTTCGTGATTTTATTGTTACTCTTGGCTTCGTTAACTCTCTAGCTGACACAAGTCTGTCCATCCTTCGTTGTGGGACTGATCTCATCTACCTGCTCATATATGTTGATGATATCTTGGTCACTGGAAACACCATACCGGGGATTCAGAAAACTCTTGCACTACTCGCACGTTTCTCGGTTAAAGATGCAGAAGACCTTAACTATTTCCTAGGCATCGAAGCTCACCGGACAAACAAAGGCCTGCATCTCTGCCAGCGAAAGTACATCCTCGACCTACTACACAAATATAATATGAAAAATGCGAAGCCGGTTACATCTCCTGTGGCATCATCACCAAAGCTCAACTTAAACTCTGGAACCTCCTTGTCGGACCCCTCTAAGTACAGACGTCTTCTAGGCAGCTTACAGTACCTGCAATTCACTCGACTCGACATCGCCTATGCCGTTAATCGTTTGTCCCAGTTCATGCACCGACCAACTGAAGATCATTGGCAGGCTGCAAAAAGGATTTTACGATATTTGGCCAGCACACCAACACATGGAATCTACTACTCAGCGACTAACAAGCTCATTCTTCAAGCCTATTCCGACGCGGACTGTGCAGGAGACTCTGATGACTACGTCTCCACTAACTCATACATCATTTATCTCAGGAACCATCCGATCTCGTGGACATCGAAGAAGCAAAAAGGTGTTGCTCGCTCGTCAACAGAGGCAGAATACAGGTCGGTCGCCAATACTGCCTCTGAATTAAATTGGATATGCAATCTTCTTTCAGAACTTGGTGTCGAAGTACCCTCTTCTCCTATAGTCTTTTGCGACAACGTTGGTGCGACATTCCTCAGTGAAAACCCCATCTTTCATTCCAGGATGAAACACATTGCCATTGACTATCATTTTGTTAGACATCAGGTTCAAAGAGGCGCCCTCAAAGTCTCACATGTGAACACCAGAGATCAATTAGCTGACGCATTGACTAAACCTCTGCCTCGTGCCAGATTTCTAGAACTCAGAAGCAAGATCGGAGTCACACCAGTCCCTCTGTCTTGAGGGGGCATGTAAGAGATCACATCAAGAGATACTCTCGTGATCACATAGTTAATACTTTCGATGTGTATCATTCTGTTTTAGGAAGCTTCTCTTATTGCTTGACCTAGACCCCTCTATCCTCGTGTATATAAGTTGATGCTCTCTGTAAAGATTAATACACAATAATATATTCTTTCACTATAGAGTTGGTTGCATTCACCGAGAACCAAATTTGACATTATTTTTTGGGAAGTTTACTTAAACAGCAAATATTTTATGATGTATTACTAGAACCATACAAAACTTTTTGTTTATTACTGTCATTTTTTAATACTCAGCGTGTCCTTTTTAAGTTGTAAAAAAAACTATTTAAAAGAATGACATTACTTTTTAATGCCACATAAGCAAAAAAACCATCGTCACGTAGGAATGCGTTGACGTGTATTAATGAACTCAGTCGTAAAGTGCTACAAACTTCGTTACAGCTGAGTTATGGTTATGTTACGGCTGAGTTAAACAATGCGGCTGGCTTATGAGAAATTGGCTGACTTACGAACATAAGTAAGTCGTTAGTGATGGCTGATTTACAGAAATCTGGCTAATTTATGGGATAACGCCTAACTTACGAACACAAGTTACGGCTGACTTATACATCAGCGGGCTGATTTCTCGAAAATTTGTCTGAAGTATAGTTAAGACACGGTTGAGTTATGTTTCGCTGGCTGATTTAATGATCATCGCCTAGCTGAGTTATTAAATTTACGGCTGACTTATGGGAGCCTGCTACGGCTGAGTTATATTTAATCAACCGGAATTAGCTGGATTAACAGTAAACTTAGCTTAATTATGGTTGACTTATCATCGAACGATTAATTACTAGAATAACATTCATTTGACGGCTGATTTATATGATGCTACGATTGACTTATGATTATTCATCCTAGTTACGACTAATTTATTAGCAAAATATTAATTACTGAAATAGTATTCACGTTTCAGCTGACTTACGTTGCACTTGATGGCTGATTTATTTAAGTTGGGTTATGTGTTCGTTTGGTGGCTGACTTACCAATTTTCCATGTCATCATCGATGTCATCAGCTTTTGTTTGCCATTTTTATTACTAACGTTACAACAGTAAAATTAGGGTTTATGTTATAGACACCGTATCTTATTCTTTGTTCTTCATCTTCTTCATCTTATTATTCATCTTTCTCTAAGATCTTATAGACCTAGTAATTATTGTTTCCGGTAACTGGGTTAAGAAAACTATATATGTATTCAACACCGACAGTAAATGATGTAGAGTTTTGCATATAGATGAGGAAACAACACACGAGAAACTCGAAAAGTCGGTACTCGATGATTACGGATTGAATGAGTCGAGGCATCAGATTCATCTGAGCTACATGTTCTAGAATAAATCTTGAAAACAATGGTGCACGATACTCCACCAGTTTACGTCTCCAATACTCGACAGTTGATAGGTTTGGCGAACATGAATGGATTGTTAAGACTTAGTTAGGTATATTTTACAGCTGAGTTATGCATAGTTTACGGTTGAGTTATGATTACAACATTCTTTAGTTATAATCAAACTATGGCTGAGTTATGCATACCTTACGGCTGAGTTATGCATACTTTACGGCTGAGTTATGATTACAATACTCCTGAGTTATAATCAAATTACGGCTGAGTTATGCATACATTATGGCTAAGTTATGCATACGTTATGGCTGAGTTATGGTTTTTAGTACGTTTGAGTTATGCTTACAATACAGTTGTGTTATGCATATATTATGGTTGAGTTATGGTTAGAATACATGCCTATAGTTACAATACATGCTACGAATCAAAAGGAGCAAGTCGACCGAAAAAGTGTATAACATGCGCAAGAATCATATTCCAAACTTATTTTGAATCCATAAACCAAAAGAGAAACTAAAAAGACGAGTCGAGAGATTAGGAATCAAGAGACATATCAGTAACATAAACAGTATAGATCTAAGAAAATTGAAAATCTGAGACAGATCTACTGCAGTCGTCTTCGTCTTCGATGGTGGTCGGTTAAAGAAGAAGTTTCCTCTCCTTCAGTGTCATGTATGGTGTGGTCTGACATCCTGCTGGAGAAGACGATTTCAGAGAAGATTTCGGATGAAAACAACGATGGAGTTTAATCGTGAAAGAAATTTTAAGTTAAATTTCGTTTCATTGTCTTTCCACTCGTTTAATCATAATTATTAGTGACATAGATTGTTATTGGTGACATGGATTATAGTTATTGGTGACGTGGATTTGTTAATAATTTTAATCATTTTTTATTATAAATAAGCTCAACTAAAAAAACTAACTAAGGGTGTTTATTGTAATTTATTAGGAGTATACAAACAGTCTAATAATTTTTAAAAGATATATGATATTCTAGTAATATAACATTTTTTATGCTATTCTAGTAATTTTTTTTATTTTTACATATTTTGATCAGCTCTATTGGATTCTAATTTACACCTCTAAATAATTTATAACTTTTAGTTTTTCAGAGATACCATATTATCTACGAAAAATAATCTTTATCTAGTTCTAGAATTTCAATTATTTTTTCCGCTAGAAAAGATAATCGATACTGGTGTAAACACTAGATCATAGGAATAAATTTGGACTGGAGAAGGTGGCTGATAAAACTCATGCTTGTAAAGCTGGCAGACACTAAAAAATAGCATGATTCACTGATTGTCGGGTTCCTCACATCTAAGGAAATGATTATCACATCACATATGACGACACGTCAACTTTTTTTGTTACAGCTACATGTTATGTTACCGGATTCCATATTAGATGTCGCATCTTCAGGGGAGTATTAATCTTCCGAGCAAGGCTTGGAGCTTCGTGATACTAGGCTCAAAATATGCAACCTCAATTTCAAGCTTTAGGATATATCTAGAAACCTAGTAAACTGACTTAATAGTGTACATTCCACTTTTTGTAAAGTTCCAACAATAAGTATCTCGGTGTGTAGTTCAACTTATGGCCAAACTCTGAATTAACAGTATGTCTTCCGAAACCAAAAAAAATCTAGCGCAATTCCACATCACCTTCCTTTAAATCCTCTTTAATGAAATCGCTTATTTTCATTATGGGATGAACTATTAGGGGCATTAGACTTGGCATGCCTCGCAGGTGTAGTTGGAAGCCAAGGATCCTTCCATACTTTCATCTCATAACATGAATGTATGTAATGTTTAATCCCCAATAACAAAAATGGCCTCGCAGCTGAAAAACTAGTCCATACATATGAAAGGGGTATCTATAGACCTCATTTGAAAAGGCAAACTAAGGCTGTAATACTTAATACCCAAAACTCAAGCCAACAGTGAGTCAGGGAATTGATATAATCTACCATAATTGTTTTTCCAACAAAGGCAAAGTAACTTTCATGGATCATATGGAATCCAGTACTACATTTTTCTTTTGGTAAGCAGATTTTCTCCAATTTCGACCAATGTAGACCTCTTTTGATGGGATATAACTCCACCAATAGCATGCAATGGCACTCACACGGTTCTCACAAATGTCTAAAGGGAGCAAGAAATTAGACATAACGTAGGTCGAAAGCCCGAATGCGATAGATTTGATAAATCCCCTTCCCTCCTTTCGATAACCACCATTTTGTCCACCCATTCACTCTATTTTGCAACATGTTCTTTAAGAAAAGCAAACATTTTACATTTTAAGTCATTAATAATTCCAGGTACTCCTAATTATTTCATATACCACCTTCATTGATACCAAGGGTGTTTTTGATTGTTTGCTTTATATTCTGAGTCTCTCTTACTAAAGAGCAAAGATGACTTATCGAAGTTGATACATTGCGATGACGATTTCCCATACATATGTACTTCTTTCATAAATTCTTCACATTCATGGGGCTCCACCGTACAAAATAAAAAGTTATCACCAGGAAAGAAAATGCGAGATATAAGAGGCTAGCGAGTGAAACACACATCCCCATTATCTTCTCTTGATTCTCTACATGATTAAGAAAGCTAACGAGTGATTCTGTGCACAGAATAAATTTGGAAGGAGACAAATAATATCCACAATGTTGTCCCCTCTATGGGACACTATTGTATATGAGCTCACCATTAATTAGGATCTTATACTTGACAAAATAAAAACACCGCATTATCCAGTCAATCCAAGTTGCGGAGAAACCTATCTTTTTCATTATAGCTCATATGAATTCTCATTTCATCCTGCCATACGCTTTGATCATGTTTGTTTTGATTGTCATTTGTTTGTTCCTCCTCCTGCTTTTGTACTAATTGATACACTAAAGTTGAATATTTCACTATTGCAAGTTAACAGTGGTAGAAGTAGTATTTGAGATTTAATTCAAGAGAATTGTTCTTACACTTTGTTTCTATGAGATCGATATTAAGTTAAGACAAATCGATTTAATGAAAATAAATTACTGAAAAGAAGTAAGTAACAGAAGGTGATTTGGTTTCCGATTATGAAAGAAGCTAAGTCTAGGGTGATGGATCAGGTATCAAGCGATCATAAGCCGAATAAATATTCAAGGATTGATTCAAACCAAGACTAGAACTCGAAATACACATGAAGATCGATCCACTCTCGTGGTATCTCACATTTTATCAAGCAATCATAATGCCTAAATTGCCGTTTGGATTAGAATATGATGAAAAATATTACTCTCGGATTCGATCAGTTCACAACACGCCCTAACATCTACTTTCGCTGGTTAGAGATGAGTTGTTCATTCAAGTTATTTCTAGCAACCTAAAACACATTTGATGAATTGATTAAACCTAGAATCAAACACTAATTTATTAGTTTAGCGAATGCCTTATTTGCATTCAGATAACGAATCTCAATACTCTAACACCCTAGACCAAACAAACGACTACTCAGCCATAGTCATAGAAAACACCGAGATAACAGATGAAGAAAACTTGACGAATAATAAAATAGGGCTCAGAATTCTTCTCTAGTGCGTAGAGATCCTTCTCTCTCAATATTACAAATCGCTAGTCTCTCTTCGAAAATATATGTGAAAAGCGATGTAGTCTGAGAAGAATAATAGAAAATGATATATTGTAGGTTTATAGTGGCTGCTCTCTTCGATCTGCTCCATCTGAAATCTCCAATTTTCACTCTTTTGTGCATGTTTCCCTCCAAATTCTCCACAACCTACTCCAGATATGTAATGACTCAAACATGACTAAAAGAATTCGATAAAAAACTTGAAAACCTATATACAATGTGTCAGAAACACAATATATCAATTCACCATACTTAGATCCTTGTTTGTCCTCAAACCAAGTCAAGTGCCTAAAGAATGAAAGAAAGGTCTGAAACGCGGGACTCTCCTTTTGTCAGAAAACATACTTTAACCATCAATCTCTGATCCATACAAGAAACAAAATAAGAAAACACACGCTACGGAAACCTGAATGAATGTTTTTCAAATGAATACTTACTTGATATCCCAAACCTTCAAAAGCCAAACTTTCCAGAAAGAACTCCTTACATTCAACTAAGAGCAGTGTGAGCTTTTTATCACATGCATTATTCAAGGTAGACGGTCCTAGGTATAAAAACATGCTATTTACGGTGGAGCTAACAGTATTTAGGGGCTACCATTTTAGAATGTAGGATACCGTACAAAATTACAAGAGATGATATATCCATTAATGTCCACAACCCCTACTCGTTTTGCTACCTCTTTTTAGCTTTCAAACTCTGCACCCACTCTTTTTGTTCATCCACACAGAGACACTATTGCTTTGTTACTTCTTCTCCTTCTCCATCATCTATATTTATCTGTTTTTCTATATATTTTTGAAGCTGAAGATGTGATGAAGAAGGAGGTAACACATATGATTCACGTGCCTCTGATGGCTCTGATTTCATTGTTCTCCTGATTTTACACTTTATTCCCTTCACAACGTTCGTAGTACCCGCTCTATTCATGTCTCCTTGCTCCCTTTGGCTGTTTCATTGTCTGCAGTAGTAATAACTAAGAGGATGTGTTGATCCTTTCCTCTCTCGCCCATTTGCACATGTGACAATGAAAAACAAAATGCATGAGGATGTAACAATGGTTAAGGGTTCAAGGAGGGAACTAGCTAAAGATGAGTTAGCCACTCAAGATGACACAAGATGGATAAAAAGAATAAGAAATCATGAGTGTAATCTTGTTTCCCTGATCTAATACTCATAATGAGAAGAATTGCAGTCAAGATTAGGTTCAAGTTAAATGGAGTTAAGTCTTTCCAGTGTGACCTAGACAAGCCAAAAGTTTATGGAGAAAAAGAGATCCAAAGTCATGGTGTTCTAGATCGTGTGTGTGTCCTTAGTCTACTGCTAAGGTCACCGAATAAGAAAGCTAAAAACACAAGGGTGGTTAAGATAATCACAAAATAAAGTCCTTATTACCTTAAGTTTTGACTCAATAAAAGATTTAAACGGAGTCAAAAAATTATGTTTGCTCCATCTTCAGATCTTCGCCTTGAGTGGCCACTCATTTCAAAGGGCAGACTGCTTCGTTTCTTCAACCCAGAAATTTTAAAGTAGCTTAGGGTTTTCTGATTTTTGACCTTAAACTATAAAAACTAAATCAAAAATAAGAAAAAAGAAAATCCTAATGATATTTACACTCATTAGCGGGTTGCCTTCCCACCTAGCGCTTGATTTGAGTCACTAGCTTGACATTGTGATAAGGCTCAGCCAGCTTGAGCATGAGGGTTTATTCCAAAGCAAGCTCCACAATCAGACATATTCAGCTTCAAAACTCTGCTAAACAATCCTTTTACAGCAGCTTGTCCTTTACTTTTAGCTCATGTATGAGAATAGATCTAACTTTAGAAAAAATGTTTAGAGGTACCTTTGCACTTTACTTCATACTCAATGGATTTTTCGTCATACATTCAAGGTATCAAAGTCATTGTAGGATCACTCTTGACTATTTTCTTCTGGACTTTTTCTTTCACCTTTGCAATCCCTTTTGGTTTCATGGTATCAATGTGAGGATCTCCATCCATGACTTCCTTAATCTCAATCGTATCACCAAGCTCCTTGTTAGCAACAACTTTCATTTTTTCTTCACCAACCACTCAGATCTAAGAACCATGTAATGTGGAAAATTTGGTGGGGATAGCCTTGTAGAAAACCTTTTGTTGATGTTGGAGAAGGAGACTCTTATTAGGCATATCGATGATTGCCCCCACAGTAGTCGTAAATTGTCTTCCAAAGATCAAAGGCATTCGATAATCCTTACTCATCTCAACAACCTGAAATTTAGTATGAAGAATACAGTACCCTTCTTGGACAGGAAGGTTACGGGTAGTGCCATAAGGGACTACTATGGAAGAATTTCAAAAGCCAAAGTCATCTGAGAAGCCTCAACATCAACAATTCTCAATGTGTCCATGATTTCCTTCGAAACAAGAATCACACTAGACCTAGAGTCACAAAGAGCTTCCTCAAATTCAACTCATGCGATTAAACATGAAAAAAAAAAAAATCTTTCCAAGGTCATCAAGTTTAGGCAATAACTTCAGTGTCGATGTTAAGGCATCGGTAAAGAGTGCCTTAATTTCCTCTCGAGTCTCTCTACAGTTTTTGAAGAATATATGCAATGGACGAATCTCCCAAACATGTTCAAATGAGATCTTTTTAGGAAGCCTTCTAATCATCTTCCTAAATCTAGCAAGTTACTCAACACTAATGGTATTCATCAGATGTCTAGGCAGAATCGGATAGGGAACCTTAAGGACATAGACTCTAACTGTTGGAGTCTGAGCAAGTTTGTTCGGAGTAGTTGCTTCAAAGCTAGCAAAATGCTTTGTTCTATTTTTTGCGCCTAAAGCAGTCTCAACAAATAATTGTTCTAATTCTTTTCCCTCAGCTTTCTAAACCAAAATGAATTCTTGGGCTATAGGCACAAATAATACTTTCTCACTTCGCAGGTCTATTGCATTACAGTGTTCAAGCCTAGGATTCATCACAGTCTTTCCAGGAAGGTTTTTTTGTTGCTTCTTAACAGTTTCAGAAGTTTGAGCAAGCTGGATGTATAACCTCTTCATATGGCTGCTAACAGCACCGTACTTAGTATTCAGTTCAATCAACATGTTGTCCATCCTAACATTGTTCACCTGAATTTTCTGACTTTGGACTAGTCCTTGCTGACTTTGCAGTAGTTTTTGCATAAGAGTACCAAAAAAATTCATCTCATCTTGAGGGTTATTTGCAACACTTGTTGCAACTTGGAAATTATTTCTCCGCGGCTTATATTGAGTTGAAGACTGGAACCGATTTTCCCCTTAGTTAAAAATAAATGCCTTCCCCTGAAATCTGTGGGGGGAACTTTATGAAATCCAGAGCCTTGCGCCTGGTTGGTCTAAGATGTGTAGTTCTGGCCGCTAGGATTATCGACATTGTTTCCTTGATAAGAAAACATACACTGATTGTTGTTGATGTTCTCATTGAACCCACATTTAAGCATATATCCCTGACCATTGACATAGTTTACCTCCTTCTTGTCATCACTATGAGATACATCTTCTACAGCTTCTTAAGAAGGTTGTTCAGTTCCACTTTCTTCTATAAAATAGAAAGCTCCTTGATTACTATTCAGCAGTAAATTAGTTTTTGCAGTCAAGTCTTCTCTCCACTTAGGCTTAATATTGTTGATCTTCTTGTACTGATCATGCTCATGGCATTTATTTTCTGAGCATTTAACCATGTTCTCAATCAGTTCGAATGCACCATATGTGGTCTGAGTCATGGAATCTCCTATACTAGTCGAGTTCAATGATATTCCTAATCAACTCCACTGTAAAAAATATTCAAAATATGATCATCATCAAATCCAGAGCCTTGCGCTTGGTTGGTCTAAGGTGTGTAGTTCTGGCCGCTAGGATTATCGACATTGTTTCCTTGATAAGAAAACATAAACTGATAAGAAATCCAGAGCCTTGCGTTTGGTTGGTCTAAGGTGTTTAGTTCTGGCCGTTAGGATTATCGACATTGTTTCCTTGATAAGAAAACATACACAGATTGTTGTTGATGTTCTCATTGAACCCACAGTTTAGCACATATCCCTGACCATTGACATAGTTTACCTCCTTCTTGTCATCACTATGAGATACATCTTCTACAGCTTCTTAAGATGGTTGTTCAGTTCCACTTTCTTCTATAAAATAGACAGCTTAGTTTTTGCAGTCAAGTCTTCTCTCCACTTAGCCTCAATATTGTTGATCTTCTTGTACTGATAATGCTCATGGCATTTATTTTCTGATATTTTAACCATGTTCTCAATCAGCTCGAATGCACCATATGTGGTCTGAGTCATGGAATCTCCTATACTAGTCGAGTTCAGTGATATTCCTAATCAACTCCACTGTAAAAAATATTCAAAATATGATCATCATCAAATCTTTGGTGAGAAAACTCTCTGTCATACTCATTAAATCTCTCCCAAGTATCACAAAACTGTTCATCAACATTTTGAATCAATGTAATCTTTTTCCTTAGTGCAGCCATTTTTGCCTTGGTGTGGAGTGTCCTAAGAAAGTTTATCAAACATGTTCCCATGATGTAAGAAAACCAGTTGGCAGTGAGTACAATCATCTTGAAGCCTTGTCAGTGAGATAGAATGGAAACAATTTACACTTGATGAAATCAGGTGTCACTCCATTCGAGAGAGTTGTGCTACACATCTCTTCAAAAGTCTCATATGATCCATTGGAATTTTGTAGGAAGTCCATGAGATTTGTTCCTCTGAACCAACGTGATCATAGTAGGCTTGATCTCAAAATCTTGCATTGCACAGGCTGGTGTAGCAATGACAGAGTGCGTCTGAGAAAAGTTACGTGGAAGGTTTGTCTGCCAATCGGAGAAACATGTGTGTCTTGCTCATGTTGTTGTTGTGCAGATTGATATGCGGCTTGCTGCTGCTAGATGGTATGTTGCGTCTGAAGCATTTGTTGTTGCATCCTTTGAATCTCAATAACGAGTTCATTTTGTTGGTTGACGTCGCCCATGATGGCGTTGTTTGTCCATTGTGCTTGTCATTTTGTTTCTATGAGTTTGATATCAAGATAAGACAAATCAATTTAATGAAAATAAATTAATGAAAAGAAGTAAGTAACAGAAGGTGATTTGGTTTTAGATTCTGAAAGAAGCTAAGTCTAGGCTGATGGATCAGGTATCAAGCGATCATGAGCCGAATAACTATTCAAGGATGGATTCAAAAGAAGTATAGAACACAAATACACATGAAGATCGATCCAATCTCGTGATATCTCACATTTTAGCAAGAAATCCAAATGCCTAAACTATCATTTGGATTAGAATATGATGACAAATGTTATGTTTGGTTTCGATCAGTTCACGACACGCCCTAACATCTATTTTAGTTGGTTAGGGATGAGTTGTTTATTCAAATTATTTCTATAAATCTGAAACACTAAGTGATTAGTTTAGCGCAGGTCATAAGTTCACGAGTGAGTGGAGATAATAACAGAAATAAACGTTATTTGTATCCATCTCACATATCTCGATACCCTAACACCTTAGACTTAACAAACGACTATTCAGCCATTGTCACATAAAACATTATGAATGACTCCAAGAATAATAAAATAGGGTTCAAGATTCTTCTCTGGTGGGTAGAGATCCTTCTCCCTCAATATTACAAATCGCTAGTCTCTCTCCAAAAATATATGTGAAAAGTGATGTAGTCTGATAAGAATAATAGAAACCGATATATTACAGGTATGTGGCGGCCGCAAGAGAGAAAAAGGAGATCCCTAGGTAAAATTCTGAAATATTGGAAACTCCTTAATAATCTCAATTTGAGGAGTGGCTGCTCCATTCGACTGCTCCGTCTGAAATCTTTCAATAATTTGCATTCTTTTTTGCATGCTTCCCTCCAAATGCTCCACAACTTACTCTAGACTTGTAATGACTCGAAGAGAACTAAAAGGACTCGACAAAGACTTGAAAACACTTTTGAAAACCAATATACAATATGTCCAAAAACACAAGATATCACTAAGCGTATGAAACATTTCCTAAGCAATCATAATGTTATATGTGATCTGTTTTCGAGCAAGAAATGATGTTTTGCAAAAAAAAAATTTAATCTTCGACCTTAATTTTTTAAATATATTTTTTTAAAGTTGGATAATTATGCTATTACAAACTATGAAAAATATTATAGGCGATTGTACAGCCAGTAATTCTACATGTCTTATCAGGATTCACATCTAACTGCATTGCCAGAGCCAACCTATCGAATCCACGGCATCCTTGCGCTATGATGTAGATCTCTTGTAAGCAATTTCTCCATTAATTCGCATAATTTCGCCCTCTCTGGTGTAAAAGCATTAATGAACCCTTAGTTAACCATTGGACAAAGGTGTTTTCTACAATTTTCTTAATCTTTATAATTGTAACTACAAGAGATTAGGTATAACTTTCTAGAGAAATCAAAAAAAACTTATTTTACTAAAAATCTAAAAATAATAGTAAATATTTATTTTACTGTTTATCAAGTTATTGTTTACCCAGATTACTATTCAGTTTACATGTTTGTACTCTACTTTTGCTTTCCTCGTGTGGATTATCGTTGTATAATCTTCCTATATATTAACTGAAAATTCATTTTAATGACTTTTGCTGATGTTTTGTCCATAGGAGAGCTCTCCAATTAATCGTTATAATCTGATTGGTTGATGATTTTTTATTTTTATTTATTTAATTAAAGATTTTAAAAGGAAACCAATCCTAAAATTACTTAATATAATCTATGTTTCCAAAAAACAATTAAATATCTTACATATAAATGAATTAACATAATTTATTTATAGAAATAAAATAAATATTATAGATTAAATTATATAAGTTGATAATATACATATAAATACATATGATACTACATAAACAGTTATAAAAACGATTATTAATATATTATTACTAGTAGTGAATACAATAAATCATAGATTATACAAAACTAATTAATCTAAACCTAATAATATTAATTAAAATCACTCATTGCTATATATATATATATATATCTAAAAATATGTTAAATGAATGTGAAACAGTCAAATATATAATTCAAAAAAAAAAATCATTTTCCAAGAAATATGTGATATCATAGATGATTTATCAATTTAAGAAATGATTAAAATATTTTTATATTTTAAAACATAAATTTTTATGGTAAATCATTTAAAATTATGTTAATCAAGAGTTTTTTATTTAATTCATCTATTAATATAAATAGCTGAATTAAAAATATTATATGGTAAGTTATTTATTATATGATAATTCATTTAAAACTATTATATGGCATGTCAATTAAAATTATATTAATCAAACACAGACTTTTCCTAGAGTTAATATTCTATTAATATAATTTATATAGATTGTATATAATATAATTAGCATGCTTATTTTTAATAAGAAAAAAATGATACATAAATAAAAACACGAGGGAAAATAATAAAATATGATTTTTGTGTTCTTTGTTCTTTTATATTCTTATGATTTAACTTTTATTTGTTTATCGAGATATATGTGTTTTTGTGTTATTACAATGTGAAGTAATTAGTTTATGTTTTTTTAAAAAGTTAGGATGAATTTAGAAAGGAAGATCAATAAAAATTATCATTTCTACAATTGTTAAAGTCAAAGATGAAAAAAATAAGGTAAAGTGAAAATAAGAAAATATTATTTAAAAATAATGGGTTGTATTTTTTTGGTATAATAAAATTTTAAAATGTACAATAATACAAAATTAACAAATTTAATACAAATAAAAACATTTTATTTTGATTTAACATTAGATCTCACATTAATATTAAGTATATATGCCTAAAATAATGATATTGCATTGTTTAAATTTTTTTTAACAAAAATATTTTATATATAATTATTTAATCATATTTAATTAAAATAGGTATGTTTTAAATAATTTAAATTAATGAAAATAATACTTTTAAAAGGTATCTAAAGGATGCTTAGTTTAATAAAAAAAATCTTCGATGAATTAGTGTTTG